>CAUJNA010000527.1:135000-206886 GCA_963377175.1 Effrenium voratum | reverse complement strand
TACATACATTACATACATTACATACATTACATACATTACATACATTACATACATTACATACCATACATACCATACATACATTACATACATACATACATACATACATACATACATACATACATACATACATTACATACATACATACATTACATTACATTACATTACATTACATTACATTACATTACATTACATTACATTACATTACATTACAATACAATACATTACATTACATTACATTACATTACATTACATTACATTACATTACATTACATTACATTACATTACATTACATTACATTACATTACATACGTACATACCTACATTACATTACATTACATTACATTACAGTACATTACATTACATTACATAACATAACATTACATTACATAACATTACATAACATAACATAACATAACATTACATTACATTACATAGCATAACATACATACATACATACATATATATATATATATATATCTATGTAGTCTATGCGCCGGGTCTTGTCCCAACCAACCAACCAACCGAGGGTGCCACTTTCACTATCAACTCCTTATTCGGGAATTTAGAGAGCCATTGCAAAGGATTCATTGCCCATGGCACATGCGCTTTGGGCTTTAGATGGATATAACTATGACTTGAATTCAACCAATCCGGGGCTAGTTAAAAAATACCGGATCCCCAGCAATTCCACCCACCGGTTGCCAGACCTTTCGGTGGAATTTCAGCCGCAGGCGCGCAGCACATGCAAAGCATCTCGCAAGGTCTCGATGAGCAGCACATGGCTGCCCTTCCTCCGCCCATGCGATCGGTGCGAGAGAGGTAGGGAATGATGACGCGAAGATAAACCATCCCACAGGTGGGATTTTTTGGGGGGACCAATGCCTGGGTTTATTCCCACATCCCAACTGAGCACCAGCAAAATATCCAACGATATAAATCCCCACGTGATCAAATGTCCACCAAAGGGTCAATTGTTTGGATGTTGTCTTACGTTTCTCTGAATTGCAACAAATGAAGGATCCCTGCTTAATCAAGCGGGGCTTCTTTCTTTATCTGGTGGACCATAATCATTCATTTTCCAACTGGACATCATGCAACCCCCCTGCCCAAGTAAGGCACCATGTTGGCCCCTGCTGAATCTCCCCTAAACATTGTGCGCCCTCCTGATGCAGGATTGAGTGTTCATCAGGGCACGCCATTTCTCCCGCGCCTCACGAGGCTTACCGGCAATTGTGTGCATTTCCTTCTTGCGCGCCCCCCGAAAAAGGCATGAATGTCCATGTGAGCTACCATCAACCTCACTTGTCTTCGTCAAGGAGGTTTTTACGTAGTTCTCGTTTTTGGTCGGGGTAAAGTGATCTACGCATATTTTGACCGTGACTCATGTCTCTTCCTTCTTGCAAACGGCCTGCTCTAAGACTGCCTCAATCACCTTTCATTGCAACAAGGTGGCCCAACCCTCCTGTTTTAGATTTGTGCCCACCCTTTTGGGGCGTAGCCCACGCCAGGCTTAAGACACACATTGGATGGGAGCAACGTTGATGGGTGTAGTCGACCCCAAGTAGACCCTGGCGGATTCATGGGGGGGATGTGCCCAAATGTAAGATTCGGACAGATATTTCTTAATCCTGAGTTTCCATTTTCATCCCACCAAACATGGAAGTGCAAGCCAAAAAGTGTCGGATGTGCACCTCCAACTATGTCCGGGGGTCCTAGGCAACTAAGTAGAGCCCAAAACCACACAAAGTGGTTGTTTAAGCAGGCGATGTTGCTACCTGGCGTCATGGACTGTCTAGCCAAACCATGTCAGACTAAAAAAAAACGCCCTTGTAGCCATGTTGTCAGAAGCCAAAGTCAACGTGGGGTTCAGCAACGGAGTTCCCAATGAATCAAAAGGACTGCCGCACTTTCCAACCTGCCGGACAGGCAAGCTGCTGAAAGGGGCAATGAGGGCTCAAAACACAATGCCACCAAAGAAAGACGAAGGGCGGTTGGTCAAGGCATGGTGTAAAGGCTGATGTAGCAGCAAGGTTGGCGCTGCAGAATCAGGTACCCAGCTCCGCAAAAAGAAAACCACACACACAAATAATAATAATAATAATCATAATAATAATAATAATAATGATGATGATGATGATAATGATGATGATAATGATAATGATAATAATAATAATAATAATAATAATAATAATAATAATAATAATAATAATAATAATAATAATAATAATAATAATAATAATAATAACACACAACTAAAAAACAAACAACACAACCTAAAACAAAAACAAAACAAAAAACACCAAAAACATTCCGATCTCTTTCAACCCAAGGGGCGTCACCTGGCAGTGCTGCACGCCAGACCGGGTCACTTGGAACCGGCAGAAGCGCGTGGAGTACCCCGCTTCCTGCAGCAGATGTGGGGTACTTGGCTGTCCCAGTGGCAACCAGCGGCCCTGCTACGCTTCCCCCACTCTTGTTCAAAAACAAAAACAACAACAAACAAACCAAAAAGACAACGCGCACACACACACACACACAAACCTGCTACTGTGGATGGTTGCGAAATCCATGTCGCACCATCTAAGAAACCCTTGAATGATTTGATTTCCCAACGTAAATACCAACAAAAACATGGTTTCAACCATGGTTTCTTGGGTGACGCAGGAGTTCGTCCATCCACAGCATGTTGCCCCCACCCTTGGAAAGATGATGCAAACCAAAGTTCATCAACACATGGTGATCGTACTACACATTCAAAGAGTGTTGTTGCTGATTCACCCTGCAACTGCTTCGTGCCATGTCCGAAATCCCAAGTACTGTCCAAAAGGCAGTGGTTCGTGGGTGCTGGTAAACAAACTGTTAGATTCCATTCCAATCACACTGCTATGTTTCCCCCACCCTGGTATGTTTCCCCAACAGCAACAGCAACCCTTTATGCCAGGTCCTTCATGTTTTTCCAGAACACAAATGTTGGGCTTTCAGGTCTTGAAACTTGATCAGTGAAATATTTTGGCCAACACGACTTGGGATCGTTCCTTACATTGACACACACACACACACACACACACACACACACACACACACACACACACACACACACACACACACACACACACACACACACACACACACACACACACACACACACACACACACACACACACACACACACACACACACACACACACACACACACACACACACACACACACACACACACACACACACACACACACACACACACACACACACACACACACACACACACACACACACACACACACACACACACACACACACACACACACACACTCGTGCACACAATCGCGCACACAATCGCGCACACAATCGCGCACACAATCGCGCACACAATCGCGCACACAATCGCGCACACAATCGCGCACACACCGGGCGTGCTTTCCTGACTCATTTCAAACTTTACCCTGGGTTGGACAAAGCTCCGGTCCTGGGTCCACCTTTCAAACGCGTCCAGGTCCGAAGTGTTCAGCGGAGCCCAGTGCTGAAGGTCCTGGGAGATCTGCGCCTGGCGATGAAGGCTTCCTCGCCCCTCCCTCTGTTGTCTTGGTGAGGTGAGAGTGCGAGAAAGAGATGCCGGCTGGTTCTCTTCCCTTCTGTACATCACCTAGGGACGAATTTCTTGGACAGAGGGGAATGGCTTTGGATTCAATGGCATTGGCTCGCTCCTGTGGGCGCTTCTGTTTCACCCCCCGCCTCGTTCCAAGAGTCACAAAGACCCCCCTTGAAGGCCAGCCCTCAGACTCGCGTGATGTGATCTGTCTTCCTCCGGTAGAGAGGTTGGAATAAGTTGGTACCAACTTTTTCTGTCTGTTTTAGTAGGGGAAGCCTCCCCCCAAAAAAACACAAGGTAAAAGGGCACTACTGGGGGACCTAGCTGTGAGCCCAGTGGGCTCAAATGGGAAAACAGCCGTTGCCATTAACAGTCCTATTGCCCAGAAGGGGCCAGGGCAACCGGAGACGTTCTCTCCAGGTGCACTGCTTCCAGTTCAATTGGGAAGCGGACAGCAGTAAAGGGACCAGGACTGAAGGGGCTCCAGATTAATCGTGGGGGTCCTCCACAACATCGTAGTCTTGGAGGCTTGTCCAAACTTTGGGGCCCTTTCTGAATCGCCATTATCCAAGCATATGCTAACTAACCTAGACAAAAACACACGTAATTGGCCCAACAATGCTTCCAAGTAATGGGATAAAGTTGGGCTGCGGCACAATCAAAACCTGACCTGGTGTTAAAAGAGTCTTCACCGAAACATCTGAAGAATCACGCAGGCGACGGCATGGGAGTGTCCCTAAACTTTAACTACCAAATGACTTCCCGGCCGAGGCCCTTTCAGGAAATCTGACAAAGGTGAACCAATCTCCGCTTGCAATATTCTCATTGAAGACGCTCAAGCAACAATGTAACAAGGATGACAAAGCCGCCTTGCACGAGGTGTGAGTGGGGAACATCCTGAACAAACAGGCTCTTGTATGCCTCACACGAACTGTTCACATTTTGTTGAATGAACACAACACTCGCGTGGTTTTCTTTACAGGGAAACCTTACAAGTTCTTTGTGGCAGAAAGGATTGGCATGATCCTTACTTAACCTCATATCTGCCAGCCCCGAAAACAGACACATCACATGGACTCTTGTAACAGATACAGCCACATCATTTGTAGCAAACTCGGGGGTTTGGTCTGGAAAACATGCTGCACAAAGTATGTCACTTGTTAATTGGGGTTGAGTCAATGCATGCAGCCTTTTGACCCTCCCCCCCCCCCCTTCCCTTTGGTTGAAAGCAAGTGTGCGTGTCTGAATAGGAAACCACACACACGGTCACGTTCGCGAAATGAAGGAACCACCCGAAAGAGGCGTCCACCAGTCCATCCACTTGTTCTGGTCGCACGCTTGGGGCTTCCCAGTATACCTTTCCACGCTATGGGATTCCGTCTGGAATCCCTGACCCTCAGATGCCCAGTGGCCATGGGAATAAAAGGTGCATCCTGTTTTGGTTGGTTGAGTTTAAAGGGGAACCTTTCCAACAAAAAAGAAAAGAGGGCGCCACTGGGCAACTGAAAACCCCTTGCAACCACATCCACTGGAATCTGGCCCCCGGCCTGCATCCACTTGGGGGGCTCGGTTTTAAGAGCAGCTTGCAGCCGCGGAAAGCAGCACTCGACATAACCTCAGCCCGGGCCGGGACAGGTGGCTTCATTTGACGTGTTGATCACCGCAGGACGTAAACGCAGAGTTCCCCTTTGTTGAAATCAACAAGTCCTGGGATTTTACGTCGTCTTCCTTGGGGTAATCAGAAAACGATATGCTCCTTTAAGGGCAATCTTGTTTTCGGCAAAGCTGATTAAGGAAGTGGCAACGCCAAAGTGGGAGTACGAAAGAAGGAGAGGGACCAAAAAGCACCTTATGGCTTGATCATTCCTTTTTGCGGGTTTACTGGGGGGACCGGGAGAGGGGGGACGCTTGTTGGCTCTTGATTCTCTGATTGTTTGAACTTGCACCATCCAACCGTCCATGTTGAACAAAGGAAGCAACCCACTGGATATTCCTGAAAAGAACCACGCCTCCGCGCGTGGTTATGGAAAACCACCCCCTTGTGCAATACCAAGATGGCTGAAAGTCATCCAACCCTGCCACTTTGACTATCACTGCCTTCTTGCTTCAAGGGGATCCCTCGGCATCATAGAAATCAGCCACCTTAAAACAAACAAAAACAACCCAACAAGGTGTTTCGCACCTCTCGCCTTTGCTTGCCCGGCGGCGCAGGGACATGTTCAAGGCCATGCCGTCAACCTGCTCCTGAATGCGCGGGCGGACTCGGTGCATCGAGAGAATCAAGGCCCCTCAAGGCGCACCGCAGTGGATTCCCGCTGTGTTTTCCAGAAAAGGCTTCCATATTGCATATTTTTCTTGCACACTGGGAGCAGGTTTTTTGCACATGATGAATGCTTCTGCGGTTCCCTGAGAACAAGCGGACCCAGCTGATTCCGACTAGGCTGCAACCTACCTGACCCATGGGGCCATGTCATCGCTCCCTGAACTGAATCTTCATGGTCTCAATTGCGAACAACATATATGGTCCCGTGTTCCGTGTTACTACCCCCCCCCCCCCCCATATGGTATGGGTCCCCCAACCCCCCCCCCCCGCCCCCCCGGCCCGAGACCCCGCAGCCACCTACGGTCCCACCCCCACCCCCTGAACTCGCACCCCGACACCCCGGCACCCCCACCCCCAGGACAAGCCAACCCACAACCAACCATAAACCAACCCTAAACTAAACGAACCCTAAATACCCCCTAAACCAAACCCTAAAGTAGACCTCTAAACCTAAACTAACCCTACATCAACATAAACCAACCGTAAACTAACCCTAAACCAACCCTAAACTAACCCCAAATGCACCCTAAACCAATCCCTAAACAATAGACCCTAAACCTAAGCCAACCCTAAACCAACCCTAAACTAACCCTAAACCAAACCCTAAATACACCCTAAACCAAACCCTAAACCGTAAACCTAAACCAACCCTAAACCAACCCTAAACCAACCCTAAATCAACATAAACCAACCCTAAACCAACCCTAAACTAACCCTAAATACACCCTAAATATACCCTAAACCAATTCTAAACCAACCCTAAACCACCACAACCCAACCACAGGACCACAACCACAGGGGGGGGGGGGGGCATATATGGCCATGGGTCAAAAGCCCATTACCTCCAGTGAACATCCCAATCCCCACTAAAGTAGACTAGAATGTGGTACCTTCCCCACTAAAGTGCACCTACCCCAAAATGGTACTATTGGTTTTGACCCACAGCCATATGGTTTTGACCAACACACCAACGGGTTCGCTCGTCCTGTGAGTGATACGGGCGTCCTGTGGAACGCCATACAACAAGACCCCCCCCCAACTCAAAGTCTGCAGATACAACAAAATCTTGTAACAAGACCAATCTAGATCAATCAATAAGTAGGTCCTCCAGTCAGGTCAGAATAAGGGTACTCGATTTTTTTCTGTAGTCTATTTTAGTAGGGGAACCCTCCCCCCGAAAAAAGGGTAAAAGGGAACCACTAGGAACCTAGTGAATGAATCGGTTTTCGGGCTTCCCGAATACAGGAAAGCCGTAGGTCGTAGGTTGGAGGGTTTTTCGAAAAGAACGATCTCTGAAAAGAATGAAGAAGGAATCAACCCCTAGAACCATGGTGATTTGCCGGAGCAACCCTGCTCTAAAGGCTTGCCTCGCATATTTAGGGAGTCAACCATCGTCCGACCCTTGCCTCGTCCACTAACAGCGCCACAATTCGCTTTGGGCATCTTCAATGGTGACCGATCTATAAACTCCCCGGACGAAGTTAGTGGCTGACCCAAGATGAATTGCATCGTCCCCCTGGCTTCTGTGGGAAATTATGTTGTCCCCCATGTCCTCCCCAACCTGCAGTAGACCAGTAGACTACCAAACATATTGTCACTTAATCATACGGGGGCAGGGCCCAGCATAAACCGCAACAAGAAATTTTGAGATGACCCTGAGGTGTTTGCCAAGCTGAACGATTGACTACCTGTTGCGTGACACTTGAAGGAAAAACAACAGATAAGTCACAGCACCTTCCAAGGGTTGTCCACTGGCATAGGTGACAAGTGCCCTTGTTTGGGGGGCTTTCACTGGGTCCTTCTGCCATTTGAGGTCAAATATCCTTCCTCGTGCAAGTTTCGCTTTTGGGACCTTTGCAAAAATTCCCCAAAACAGCTCTACCAGTAAATAAGCTCAAAGTTCTCTATCAATAAACGAGCTCAAAGTTCGCCAACTGAATGGAACCCAAAGCGGTCGGTTTCCTTCTGGTCTTCTAACCTGCAGCCTCGTTCCTTTGCAAAAGCTTGAACAGGTCAGCCACTTGGCACGGACCCCATCCCTGCGTCCTGGACCAAGCCTTTTCCGCGGCTTTCGCCACCCCAGCACACTTCTGCGGAGAAGCTGCCAGGCCGACAGCAGAAGTGCGCCAGGTTCCTGAAGAATCCACTCAGCACCGTTTTGGCTTCCCGTTTTTGCAGGAGCTCCAAATGCGGGAACTATCATCATCTGTTTCGGCAGCATTGGTGGCCAGCGCCCCCCATCAATCGATGATGCAATTGCTACCGGCTTTCCCAGGGTGAAGGCAAGCAAAGCATATCTCAATGATGCAGGTGATGCAGCTCAAAAATTCGCGAACTGCCCCCCTATCAATCGATGGTGCAATTGCTACCGGCTTTTCCAGGGTGAAGGCAAGCAAAGCAAATCTCAATGATGCAGGTGATGCGGCTCAAAATTCTGGCCTATCAATCGATGATGCCATTGCTACCGGCTTTTCCAAGGTGAAGGCAAGCAAAGCATATCTCAATGATGCAGGTGATGCAGCTCAAAATTCGGGAACTGCCCTTATCAATCGATAATGCAATTGCTACCGGCTTTCCCAAGGTGAAGGCAAGCAAGGTCAAAATTCGGTAACTGCCCCCCTTATCAAGGCATATCTCAATGATGCAGGTGATGCAGCTCAAAATTCGGGAACTCCCCATATCTCAATGATGCAGGTGATGCAGCTCAAAATTCGGAACTGCCCCCCTATTGCAATTGCTACCGGCATTTCCAGGGTGAAGGCAAGCAAGGCAAATCTCAATGATGCAGGTGATGCAGCTCAAATTTCGGGTTTCCCAGGGTGAAGGCAAGCAAGGCATATCTCAATGATGCAGGTGATGCAGCTCAAAATTCGGAAACTGCCCTGTGTCAATCGATGATGCAATTGCTACCGGCTTTCCCAGGGTGAAGGCAAGCAAAGCATATCTCAATGATGCAGGGGATGCAGCTGAAAATTCGGGAGCTGCCCCCCTATCAATCGATGATGCAATTGCCGCTTTTCCGGAGTGAAGGCAAGCAAGGCATATCTCAATGATGCAGGTGATGCGGCTCGAAATTCTGGGCTATCAATCGATGATGCCATTGCTACCGGCTTTTCCAAGATGAAGGCAAGCATATCTCAATGATGCAGGTGATGCAGCCCAAAATTCGGGAACTGCCCCCCTATCAATCGATGATGCAATTTGCTACCGGCTTTCGCAGGGTGAAGGCAAGCAAAGCATATCTCAATGATGCAGGTGATGCAGCTCAAAATTCGGGAACTGCCCCGCCTATCAATCGATAATGCAATTGCTACCGGCTTTCGCAGGGTGAAGGCAAGCAAAGCATATGCAGGTGATGCAGCTCAAAATTCGGGAACTGCCCCTATCAATCGGTGATGCAATTTGCTACCGCTTTTCCGGGGTGAAGGCAAGCAAAGCATATCTCAATGATGCAGGTGATGCGGCTCAAAATTCGGGTTTGCCCCCTATCAATCGGTGATGCAATTTGCTTCCGCTTTCCCGGGGTGAAGGCAAGCAAGGCATATCTCAATGATGCAGGTGATGCAGCTCAAAATTCAACTGCCCCCTATCAATCGATGATGGAATTGCTACCAGCTTTCCCAAGGTGAAGGCAAGCAAGGCATATCTCAATGATGCAGGTGATGCAGCTCAAAATTTGGGGAACTACCCCCCCTATCAATCGATGATGCAATTGCTACCGGCTTTCCCAAGGTGAAGGCAAGCAAAGCATATCTCAATGATGCAGGTGATGCAGCCCAAAATTCGGGAACTGCCCCCCTATCAATCGATGATGCTACCGCTTTCCCGGGGTGAAGGCAAGCAAAGCATATCTCAATGATGCAGGTGATGCTGCGTTTTGGGCCGACGGGTTGCCAGCGCAATCGCGGCTTTCCAGGAAGGCAGGCAAAGCATATTTTGCAACTCAACATGCAGCAACTGCTGCGTTCTAGCACGACGGGTTGCACCCCTCCCCATCGTTCGATGATCTCAATGATGCAGGGGCAGCAGAAAATGCGAGGGTAAGTTGAAAAGCCAAGGCAATTAACGTTTGACCAAAAATTAAAACTACCAAAAAACGATCAAGATTTGTGCTGAACACCCCAAGCATGTACAAAAAAAATCGCACATAAACAAAAAGGCTAAACACTCCTGAAGTGCCTTTTCGTTTTGCAATGTAGTTTATCAGGTATCCTAGAGCCCTTAAGTGATGCAGCTCAAATTGTGAGGAACTGCGGCGTTTTGGCATGATGGGTTGCCAGCCCCCGCTATCATTCAATGATGCAATTGCTTCCGGGTAAGAAAAACAAATTTCAATGATGCAGGTGATGCAGCTCAAATTGTGAGGAAATTGGTGTTTTGGAATTATGGGTTGCCAGCCCCCCCCTATCATTCAATGATGCACTTGCTTCCGAGTGAAGGCAAGCAAAGCAAATTTCACTGATGCAGGTGATGCAGCTCAAATTGCGAGGACCTGCGGCGTTTTGGCATGATGTGTTGCCAGCGCCCCCTTTCATGCAATGATGCAATTGCTTCCGGGTGTCCCCTCTTGTCATTCGATGATGCAGTTGTGAAGGCAAGCGCAGCATCACACATACTTCACTGATATGCGCTTTTCCGAAAATGTATTCTCTCTTCAAACAGCCCCAGAAAGGGCTGCCTGAACAAAACATGGGGCCTGTTTTGAGGGTATGATGCACAGACACGCCAATGAAACAGGCGCACGTGCTCAAGACGAATCATGTGCCACACGATCACTGCCGAGCGGCAGGTCGGTTGCAAGGACCTCCTTGTCTGCAAGAGAAGGCAAAAGCGTCTGAGTGCCTCAGTGTTGAATGGTTCAACCATACTTTCGGCAAGATGCAGGGGGGCATGTTTGCAACCGACGGCTTCAGCCCCCTTAAGCCGTTTTGAGCCTCTCAGACTCTACCCCTTTCCCCCCCCCCCCCCCGCCGCCCAAAATTTTTCCCTCCACCCAGCGACCCGTTCACCGCGAAGCGACGCGTGGCCGCGCGCCGAGGCCGAGGGGCGCAGGAAGTCCCTGGCCTCCCTCCAGCAGGCGGCTTCGTAGCTGGCCGGAAGGCAGCAAGTCCTGAGACGTGGCGCTGGACAGAGAGCGTGGAGGAGTCAGAGTCAGACCACCCGTCCCAGTCAGTTTTTTGGGGTGTTCCCAAAAGTGGGCTGAATCCAACCACAAGGGGACCGTCCCAGTTTTTTTGGGTGCAAACCCCTCCAAAAGGTGGCCTGAATCCAACCACCAAAAGGGGCAAACACAAATATGGCGCTGTGGGTACGGGATTTTTTGACCCATGGGCATATGCGGCTGCCTTTTTTTTAGGTGGTACCCCTTTTGGGTTGGTAAAGGGAAACCAAAAGGACGCTCATACTTTTGGACACTGGCAACTTTTTTGTGTCAACCCTCAAGTGACTCAGAGGTTGGTACTGAAAAGGATCAGCTGTTCACTTTGCTGGAGTTCCCAGTGCCTTCATAGCCATGCTCTGCAGAAGACTTTACCCTTAAAAGCCTCAATAGGGGCTTGGAAGAGTGCCAAGCTCCTGGGAACCCCGCGGTCCACTTGGACTGAAGAGAGGGTCCCTCAACTCCCAGCTGTAAATAAATTCCCTGAACAAAGCACCGCGTGCGCCTCGACTGCTTGGGCCTGTGTGTTTGGCTTCCTTTGCATAACGTCTGCAAGCCAGCCGTCACTTCCCATGTTCAGACCTTCATGGAATTTACTCGACCTTTATGTTACCTGCTGAAATCTTTAGACGGGACTCGTGTCCTTTTGGGCGTGAAAAGACTGCGCCGCCCCAAAATCGCCAATGTCTCCACGCGGCTGGAAGCTCCGGGGGCCTTCCCAGCAGGAAGGGTTGCCCAGCATGTTGTGGGCGCCCTGGGCCAAAGGAACGTTTCCGAGGATGCGAAGGGCGCCCGAAACCAACTGCACACTTCACCATCTTTTGATGTGTTTGTTGGGGCAAAATGCAAAAGTTCCATGCCAAAGGCAAAGTTGACAAGTTCTGTGCCGAATCACTCAGAAAGGCTTAGGGGCAAGAGGCCGGGCCCTGATGTCTCTCTTGGAAAGATCTGGCTGATTCCGAAGCATCTCAAATCCCAAAAAACACGGCTCATACACCTGCGAAGGATCAATCGGAAGCTTTCCAACCCTTGGCATGCTAGCAACACAAAATGGACGAGAGGCCAAATACCAACACCAAACAATACCAAAAACACATGCCAAGAACAGTGATCATAAGACTCCCCCAAGAAGAACACGTGGAACTCATCAAGCTCTCGTCTTTAGAGACACGGGTCCAATCCCAGTTTGGGGTAAAACAAGAGGAAACCAAGAAAGGCGGACTTTGGGCAAATGAGTAGGCGGAAACAAAAAGAACACCGGAAACCCTTCCGAATATTTTAGGAGGGGGTGCCCACGCTTGGAGACCAACGCACAGATTGGCTGTCGAAGCCATAAATACCTCCAAACCTTGACCTTGCAATGCGCATGGGCGTGGTTGACTCAATAGGATTTTGTAACTATTGGTTGTCCAAAGCCCCAAGTAAGAGAATGATGGGCATCAATAGGAATTTGTGGTGGCATGGATGTCCAAAGCCCCAGTGAACATCCGATTCAATCCAACCACTAAAAATAGAGGCTCATTACAATCCTTACCCCAAACAACATGGCTAGATCCTCCAGTAGAGAGGTTACAATAAGGGTACCCTATTTTTTCTGCAGTCTATTTTAGTAGGGGAACCCTCCCTCCAAAAAGGGTAAAAGGGCACTACTGGGGGACCTAGATGGTGAAATTTGACCATATCCACTGCCATCTGATCCCCGCCTCGCCGCAGCAGAAGTCGAAGCTATAGCCGCCTCGGCGCTGCGTCAAAGAATCGGCTGCTTCGGCTCGGCGCTTCCCGGGAGCTCTGGGGGAGGGCACATCCACAGCTCGGTGGACGTTGAAGGTGCACAACGTTTAACTGTGATCAACCACTAGGAGAACCTTGGTTGACGTTGGAAGGGGAGAACAAATATATACATATATATATATACATATATATATATATATATATATATATATAATCAAATGTTAGCAGTTCAGTGGATTCGGATTTCAACCACTAAACCACAAAAAGCAAGAATGTAACAGGCTTCCCAACAACAACCAGGACAGAAAGTGCAAGTCGCCAGCTTTTTCCCAAAGAGGGAAAGTGAGAGAGAAACACCGAACAAGCACATCCAACAAGTAAACTTGGCCCACATCTCCAAGGGAGCCCAGTTTCCAGCTGGCCCATCCAAGAAGTACTTTCAGTTTCAATGCAAGTCTTGCGAAGAAAGCAGAGCGTCTTTGGTATTTCTTGAGGGCGCAGTTCCGGGGTTTTGGGGAGAGGTTCCTATGGACAGATGGGAAGACAACCCAAAAGCTTGGACGACATAAATTTGGAAGCACGGAATCCGCGATAGGCACCAGTTGGGATGGATGAAACTCTAATGCTGGGATAAACCACCTACCAACTGATCCGAAGTAGAGTTTATCCATCCACAGTATCATCGACAGTTTGCACTGACATGGCCCAGATCCCTTTTGGTAGCTTATTTTAGAGGGCACTCGGCAACCCCCTGTCCAAAAAGAAGGGGAACCAAGGGCATGCCCCGCGTGTTTTTTCTTTGGACACTGAAGAGGTGCGACCCCAAGACAGAGGCCGCCGCCATCTTGCCAGCAGAGCGGGTTGCCTGAGCAAGGGACAGCATCTGTTGAAATCGGGGGACCCAAACTTTTGGTTTCCCCCCAAGGTGAAACAGGGAAACGTAAAACAAACACAACCATCTAGGCACATTGTCATCCACCAACCTGACCTACCTGAAAATGAGGCAGTTATTACCGAATGGAATTTTTTGAGACCCGAAGACAGGAGCCTTTATGGGTGACCCATGGTGACCTCAGGTAGTGTGTTGTCACCGCTCAAGCTTGGCTGTATCCCCTAACATGTAGGTTTACGCTGGTACATTGGTTTCCGTCCCACGGACCATGGGACCCTTGTAGATGGACTCGCTTCAATTCGGGGCTGGGGATTCGGTTGAGCTACAACTCTTGGCATATGCGAGCAAGACCTGCCGGAGCCCTTTCAAGTAGATAATCCGCGATCAGGAACAACAAATACAATAACCACAACCACCAACCACCACCCCCACCAACCCCACCCACCCCCACCCACCCCTACCCACCCCACCCACCCCACCAACCCCACCCACTCCACCCACTCCACCCACCAACCCCAACCCCACCCACCCCACCAACCCCACCAATCCCACCAATCACCCTACCCACCCCACCCACCCCACCCACCCCACCCACCAACCCCACTCCACCAACCCCGCTAACCAGCCAGCCGCCAGCCGCCAAACGCCACCCACCCACCCGCCCGCGCGCCCGCCGGCCCGCCCGCCCGCCCGCCCACCCGCCCGCCCCCGCCCACCTGCCCGCCCGCCCACCCACCACCACCACCAACAACAACCGCCCAAATGGTTCCTCAAAGACAGATTTGACAAGGTACCAACGGTCATTTTCAATGAGAACCCAACCCTAACAAAAGAAACGGCACACTTGTTTGACTAAGTTGACTGCAAGGGGAACCCCCTCCAAAAAAAGAACAAAGGCACCATCGGGCATCTGTGTGCTCAATTAATGGGGAACGTGTGCTCCGTACCTTGTGTCGACGTCGCCATGCCATGAGCTCCGGCGCTCAAGAGCGTTGTGCCATCTGGGAGGTTTACCAAGTAGTTCGCGCCCAGTCATGTACAGTAGCTAAAAACATGGCCTGACAACGCTGGGCTCCAAGATGGGGCGCAAAGAGACAATCTTCACCGCGGAAAACATGGTCTCCGTTACAAGGAATTATATATTTGGTTAAATGCAATATGGCTGCGCACTTTAATGGGGAACCACCTCAAAAGTGGTTGGTGGACATGAACCCCTAAAGGATGTCGACCAAAGCGTGCTCCGCTTGTAAATTCCACACAGATGTGGCTTGGTGCCGTTGCAACGAGCGACCGGGATTGCAGACAATGACACCACAGCTGACTCTGATCTCCACGGAAGGATAGAACGGGTAATTGCTTCGCTTTCATCCTCAGGGACAAGACTTTCTAACTTGCTCCCTCCGCTTGTTCTTCTGCAGGTGCCTAGATTCTGGCATTGTCGTGAGCCCAAACGGCGCGGGCGTGAACATCGGCATGGTGCGATTCCTCCGCGGTTTCACCGATAGACCCTCTCAAATTCAATGGGGGGCGATAGACCACATATTGCACCTTCCAAAAACAAGGAAACCCAAGGCCGTTGTTTTTGGTGGAAACCCAAAGTTCCTCCCCCCCCCCCCCCCCCCCAACACCCAGGAGATGTTTGTAGGAGGTCGTTCGAAGCAATCTCACAATCTTTCTGCGGGGTAATGTTGACCCCATATGAATCAACCCCTGTCTAAATTAATAGGGGGGTGCTCCCCGATGATTCCCCAGTGACACCCCCCTATTAATATCGTGTCAACATTAGAAGGACCTCCTAACAAAAAAATGGACCTGCAGCTTGGCTTTGGGTCGATGAAAGATTCCAGCGGTCCTGGTCCATCTGCTCTTGCGTCTGCAGCAGCTCCTGCAATTGCTCCTCCACTTGCTCCTGCCTGCCGACTGAGCAAAAACAACTCGTGCGCTTGCGGCTTGGGACTGCTGCATGGGAGGGCGCGCCACTGGACAGATCTAGACTTAGATTCACAGATACCCACGCACTGGTGACCTACCCGTGAAGCTCCAACTTGATTTGTCCAAAGGCCCTTCCTCGTAAATTTAGGTCCGCGAAATGGGCAAGCCCCACCTTCCGTGGGCTTTCCAGCCGGAGCGGGCCAAACGCAAACACGCAGATGCTCAGAGACCATAGAATGAGGGAAAGGGGAACTCACCTAGGTCCTGTCGAGGGGTTAGAATATGTTAGAATAAGTTGGTACCGTCTTGTTCGGCTTTGTCTATTCTGGTTTGGACACCCCCCCCCCAAAAAAAAAAAGAAGCAAAAGGGCACTCGGGGACCTGCTAACTGAAGTGGGGCATCGTGCTCCCGCGACAGCTTGAGGAGCTGAAAGACTTGCAGCCTCTGCCTCAAGGGCTCCCTGTGGATGGTTGCGAAATCCATTTTGCATCACTTTGAAACCAGTGAAAACCAGTATTTGTTGGTATTTACGTTGGAGAATCATCATTCCAGGGTTTCTTAGGTGGTTGTGTATTTACGGGGGAATCGAATCATTCCAGGGTTTCTGAAAGGTGGTGCGAAATGGAGTGCGTCCATCCACAGTATGGGTCTCAGAATAGGGAACCCTCAAAAGTGGCTTCAGTTTCCCTTGGTTGCCCATTTTTTGACCAACCCACAAATACCCACACAAAAAAGGACACACCCAAACAAAGGACATTTGCCGCCAATTGAAACGTGTCATAGGCTGAAGTCTCCGGACGGGCGTGGTCCAAGGCCATAGGATATGTGACTTCGGCGTCGGGAAACCGCTGGATACGAGCTCCCACCATGGGGCGGCCGCTTGGTTGACGTTAGGGGAGCAAACATTGAGATGTTTTTTAGCTGTTGCGTGGATTTGGATTTCAACCGCTAAAACACAAGATGCAAAAATGTAAAATGTTCCCAACAACCATGGGGGGACCTCAAACCACAATCCCTCCAGTGGAGACAGGAAGGCTACAAGACTCAGGAACAAAAACTGGAAGATCCCCGCAACCGTCAACACCCCCCTGCTTGAAACATGAATTCTGTTGACCCACCAAGAGAAGCCATGGAACATGTACAAGAAGTGAAGGGATGTGGACCCCTACCTATCCATTTAGTATTTGGTGGGGACTCTTTTTGATGGCTGCGCATCGTGTGGCACCCTCTCGCAAGCAAAAGCGAAAAGCATGCAGGGAGGCACCTCAACAATGTATCTTTCCTTTAGAGTGAGCAACTTTGAAACTTGATTGTTTCTGGGATGATCAACTGTGAAGACAAGCCATAATTGATAACAGTCTCAACCCCCAATATGTGGGGAAACACTTTTGTTCTTTGCAAACATTTGCAGACCCTCTTTACAATCATAAGATGCCAACTCCCCCTAGCCGAAACGCCCTCCGCCTGGTTTGCTTCAAATGAGACCAAACCCGGAGATAGGGTGGGGTGGTTCTGGGAGTGGGGTTGGAATCCGATGGAGACAAAATGCTTGAACCAGAACCCTCCCGCAAACATATAGTAACACCCACACATAACATGAGGAGCCTTGCGATACTTCCTACGTCTTTGATCCTATGATCACGAGGTCCTCCAGTAGAGAGGTTAGAATAAGGGTACCAACCTTTTCTGTAGTCTATTTTACTAGGGGAACCCTCCCCCAAAAAAGGGGTAAGAAAGGGCACCTAGCTGGGGGACCTAGTGACAGTTAGCAACTCCAAGACATACAAGGAAAAACCAAAAACACAAAAACAAAATAGGGATAAACAAAAAAAAGAAGAGGTTCACCTGGTCTAGAGGCCAATCAGTGCCAGCCAATGTCGACCCCGGATGAATAAACCCCTGTTTATTATGGGGGTGTCGCTGGGTTTAGTGAACATTTATCACTTGCGGAGGGAACACCCCCCATAAACAGGGGGTTTATTCATCCGGGGTCGACATTAGGGCAACCATCCCTTTTCGGCCCGCAGACCTATGATCCTGACCGCATTTTCCCGCTTTTGTGAGGCGCAGAAGCCGCCTCTGGCGGTCTTCCTCTTTCTCATCTTTCAGCTTCTGAGCGGCACACGGCACCCACACAGCTCACAACCCCTGTGTTTCGAGGGTCCAACCACAACTCCAACCGTTCAACAGGGGAAGTGTGGTAATTGTCTAACCAACTTTTACTCCACTATACATAAATAGGATTATACTCCGGTTTTTCTTGGGTGTATTGGAGTGGGTGCAGTGCAAGATTCACTTAGATTCATCACCCCTTCGCCGTTTCCTCTTGATAAGAAACAACATGCGCATCCCATACAGTGTCCAGCTCTAAATTCTGTTTCAGGCCCGGGTGCTCCTTCTGGTTGTTATAATCCAACAAACGAAGCAAGTTGGTTCTGGCAATAAGTATTCCTTTTCGAACAGCTTTCACGCATAAGGGCTCATGGGCGAATGTCCGTCAAGGGACGCCAAAGGATGTGCACGTAATCCCTCCAAACAAGCCATAGCAAAAAGTCGAAAGGGAGGATGTGGTTTCCTCAGAAGTTTGCCTCTCTGGACAAAGCAGTGTGTCTTGCTACAGAAAGTAATCGACCCCTGCTTGAATTTGCTTAGGGCAAGATTCAAATTACCGGAAAAATCACCCGAGAATCAATCCGGGGTTAACACCACCTGTCTTCTTTTAGGGGAATCCTTTTGAAGTGGTTTCACAGGAAAACCAAAGGCCAAGGGTGCCCCATTGAAAAAAAAACACACACACACACACCTAACAAGAAAGTTACATGCAATCTTCCCTTGCCTCTGCGCCGAGTGCAACATCAACAAACTCGGGCCGTGTAGCAAATGTGCGCCGATAGAAAAAAAGAAGCGACAGGCCTCTGCATTAGGCAGCGTGCTCGGGTTTCCCATCGTTGTTTCATGTATGTATATATATATATCTATGTATATATATATATATATGTATATATCAATGTATATATATATGTACATATATTAGACACCTGTCTGATCCTTTCTGTCATGTTAAGATTGGCCATGTGTATGACCACTGTGTCACTCGCAAGCGGATTCCTCACTTCCTGCGTGGATTGACAAAAAACACGTCTTGCTTGCCAGTAAAACTATCTTACCTAGATAGAGTTCAGGGTCTCGGGGTGAGATTCCATCAGAAACCATGCAACCTCAAACCCAATGTCCCGCAACCATCAGTTGCTTCCTTTCCAACACACTGCCCTCAAAAAGTTTGAACACCCTTAAGAGTTAAAACCAATGTAGCACTGGAGCTGCCAGTTCTAACTTTGGAATCCGGACGACAGTGCAGGGTGGTTCCTCTAGTGGGGTTCAATTCATTTTTTGGGGTCCGATTGGCATGGTGCGGTTTTTTAGCATCAAAATGACGCGAAGAGTCCCTCCGCTGCATAAAGGACCTGGAAACAACAGGTCACAATAGGTCCCTTGTGGAACATGGACGGAAAAAACAAAGAGCACCAGCAGGTCAAAAGGTCTGTTTTGGACAAGCGATCGAGTCAAACCACCCAAACTGAAATCGCTGCGCCTGCACCTTCGCTGCTTGCTTCCAGAGAGCGATGCGTTTCTTCTGGTGGTTTCTGCGCACGACAAACGTTCAGGTATCGAATGAGGCTTGGCCGGAGGGTGACTTTTCAGCCTTCAAAACGGGGAAAGTGGTGTCCTTTTTTGGGGTTTCCCCTTTGGGGCGTTTCTTTTCATGGAACACCAAAGCGAACACACGCAATTGTGTGGGTCCCACATTTGAAGACAAACCCATACCTGCACGCACAACTGGAATTCATTGACCGGCGGTCGCAAACCAACAGCCTGTAGGAGAGGTGGCCAAAACATTTGCCCAGACATGACCGAATGATGGCTCGCTTTGGGACCCCTTGAACGAGGCGGCGCAGAACCATGCGAAACGGAGGCTCCGAAGCAAGGGCTCCTTTTCAGGTCCAACTCCCCGAAACCCGGACGAAATGGGGAGTGTCCCAAAACCGGTGGTCTCCTTTCCTAGGTCCTCCAGATTTGAGAGGTTAGAACAAGGGTACCCGTTTTTTCTTCTTCTTTTTCTTGCTGTAGTCTGTTTTAGTAGGGGAACCCTCCCCCCAAAAGAGTTGGTTAAAAGGACACCTAGCTGGGGGACCTAGCTTCAAACCAACCAGGGTAGTAAACAAAACGGAGACGGCACCCAGCGCAAATTCCCGTCCTCGAAAGCACCTTCGTCATCCGTTCCACTTCCCGCCTGTGCCCGTCCACGCATAGTGGGGAAACGAAAGGCCCCCAACCAGGAATCAACAGATATGTTTTGGATGGGATCTGAAAGTCTGGAGTCATGTAAGGGAACAAGACAATTCGCAGCCATGATCAATGAAATACGTATATATATATATATATATATACACATGTGAGTATCTAGACACCACTGGTCCTGCTAAAGAAACTGCAAATACACAAGACTCAAACCCAATCCTATGCAGCCAGTCTCAAATGGCAAAGCAAACAAAAGTGCAGGATCTGAAAGAGGGGTGCAACTCGAAGATCTGGGCGAATATGATTATCTAGGTCCTCCAGTAGAGAGGTTAGAATAAGGGTGCCCTTTTTTTTCTGCAGTCTATTTTAGTAGGGGAACCCTCCCCAAGAAAAGGGTCAAAGGGAACTACTGGGGGACCTAGTTATACTGCACAGATTAGACTTGAGGAATCCGACCACATAAAGGACCACACACACACACACGGGTGGAGCTCACTCTGTAATCTTGACCTGCGAGCATGTGAGCTAATTTGCCCAGATGTATCTTACGGCCTTCTAGGATTGGAATACAGTATGAATCTAGAACAACATCATGTGAACAACACTGCTCTTTGACCTCCTACAAAAACCAGCGCCTAAAGCAACGGCCAGATTTCTCCAACAACCTTGTCTGAGACTAATCAAGTCGGGCCATGCCTAGTGATACGGATGCTTTTGTTTGTTTAATGAGGGAACCTGAAAATCGGTGGTTTCCCTTGAAGCTCCCTTTAACTCACTTCCTGATTGGAGTGAGCAAAAGTCCCCAAACTTTTAGTTTGCGACTACGGTCCAAACCCAAAAAGTGTCCCAAAAAAGTGTCCCTTTTACACCACCTACTGGCCTCCTTATTCTACCATGATCCAAGTCACCCCCTAAGTGGTGGGTTAAAGGGAAAGAACCCCATTCTCTGACTTGGATAACCCCAAGAAACCGTCAAAATAAACCCCATTCTCTGACTTGGATAACCAAAAAAAAAACACGCCAAACTCATGACACCTGACCTACTGTGGATGGACAAACCACGGGAAGCCATTGTTTGCAGGTATTTGCAGTGGAATCATCATTCCGGGTTGTCTTAGGTGGTGCAGGATTTCGTCCATCCACAGTACCACCCCAAAACAAACCAGGCCAAGTTCGGCCAAACCCGCCGGGTCCCCGGCTTGCACTGCGACAGGTCCCCGATGCGGGAGCCTGGTCCCGTCCAAACCCGGGTCGAGCTTCACCAGTTTTTCACTCGCCTCCTTGGGGGAAATCCCCAAAACCGGCTAGTACATGCGGGAATGAAGCCCAAAAACCACCTATGGTTTCCTTTAAGGGCGGACGAGCCAAAAGGAGGGCGACGAGCCAACATCTTTGGAGTTTCATGGCTGGAAGGCGAAGTTCTGGGATTTGTGCCCCAAGAATCAAGGACACAAAATAGAAGTGTCCTTGAGCAACTGGTGCTGGTTGAAAATACCGCCCCGGACAAGGGGACACCCAAAAAAAAGGAGCTTGACATCATCTCTTGGTTGCCAATGCAAAGCGAGTTTCGCGTTGTTGGGGCACAAAACAGAAAAAACAACAAGTGCAATCGATTCTTACATTTGCAGGGTTTCCTGCATTTCCTGATCAAGAAAGGAACACCGCCAAAGAGGAAGTGAACTTTGAATTGGAAACCAACAGGTGACCTTTACTAGGTCCTCCAGTAGAGAGGTTCGAATAAGGGTACCAACTTTTTTCTGTAGTCTATCTTAGGGGAATCCTCCCCCAAACCAAGGGGTTAAAAAGGGCACTACTGGGGGACCTAGTTTACGCAAGATAAATTTCTAGGGGCGTCCGGCGTCATCTTGCTTGGAGAATCCCTGGCCCAGACTCCCTGGAGCTCCGTTGGAAAAACGCACCTTGGAAGGGCACTACACCCCCGGTGTCTTACTGTTGGCTTCGAGGGCACATTACTAAGAGTTCACCATTGGAAACGAGGATTTGGCCAAGATAATGCAGTCTCCTATTGTTCAAAACTCTATGAACCTGATGTACGTAGTCTCCGCAATAAACACATACGAATTCATTTGAACAGCGACTGCTTCATCGCCCCCTTGCATCTCATGTGCGTGCTAAACTAAGGATGCCCCATGGAACAAATTTGCATTCGCTTTTAAGACAACGTCTGATCACTGTAAAGGTAGGGCTGAAACCGAAGTCCTCGACTTGACTCAATGAGTCGAACCTTTTTTTCAAAGGAGAAGTCCCTGTAGGACAGGTGTGCAAACCAAAGAGTTTGGGCACGCTAAAACCTGCAAACCAACTTTCTACCCCTGGTGGTTTGGTCTGGCTCGGAGCAATCCTACAGCAACACGATTCCCTTTCTGTGGGTAAGCAATTCTGTCTAAACCCAAAGGGGGGAATCGTGCCGTCTACTTGCAGCCAACCGTATCTGGAATATGGTCATAGCTGTCAACAAGAATACCCTCAGTGAAACTGTTCTGAAAGCAAACTATTAGAGGCTCGGAGCAACCCATTGCCAAGGAGCGATACTTGTCCGGCAGGCCCTTGTCTCTGATCTTGGAGTTCCGCTCCAACTCAGCGCGCCGATGCGGGACATCAAATCCACGTCTGTGTCGATTTCCGACTGCCCCAGAGTTTCAACAAAAAATCCCCGTAGCCATCCGACCAAGTGTCCTTCTTGAATATTGACAACCCCAGCTTGCCGTTGCTCCTCATGAGCTCATCACAACTTAAGCAGTGCGCACTAGTGAACAGCAGGTGCTTCCCTTCTGGCGCTGTGAAGAAAACCAACAAATGTGATGTGGGCACAGCTCCTTATGTGGGCCATGTTCGTGGCTTTCTTGATATCCTTACCAGTTTAGAATCCCAAAGGGGCTAGTTCTCATGCCCACCTAAGGGGATCTGTCGACCGCACAATGTGATTGTCCAGTACGAGTAGATCTCCTACAACTGAAACTCTCGCTGTGATGATCATCCTGTCCCCATAAAGCAAACAGCACCGGTGAAATTTGGTCAATGCGCATTGCGGGCAAAACAACTAAGGAAACCACACTTCGACCCAGTGAAGAGAAGAAGCCGAGTAACCCAAACACAAGCAGGCAGGGATTTTAAGCCACTTGGTCTTCTGCCCAGGGCCCGGTTGCTCAAGTGTTGCAAGCCATGCTCCGTGCGAATATGGTTAAGTTGCTTCCTCGCCTGAAACAGGATTGCTTGTATGTCTCCTTTGGGTTGGTATGCAAACAACATCACACTTGGGCCAGTTTGAAGTGACTTCCTTTTGGGTGATCTTTAAACAGGAATGAACGGAACCCAATGAAAAGCTGTGTGAGTCATAATCAAAACCCGGTATTACAATGGTCTACCCAGAACCATGCTTCAAGAATTAAGAAGGCGGATTCCCGCAGCTAGCAGCTATTTATGGCAAGGGGATTGTCCCTTACCAACCTTCATCTACCCGGGTTTCGATTGTGCTCATGGGGCTGTGGGTTAAAAATAGGTACCCGAAATGGAACCTTAGTAAATGGAAGCATGGACTAAAACCTGCGGTCCCCTACTAGTTTAATTTTGACCCACACCCATGTGGGATTTGCGCCCATGCAAAACTGTAAGCCCCCTGCCAGCTGCTTGATCTTCGCCAAACTGCGGAAGTCAATGCCTATCAGCGAGTGAATTTCGCACTGCTGGGAGTAGCTTTTTTGGGGGAGCCCGTTTGCCCCTTTTTGGTTGGTTTGAGAGGGATGGAAATAAGGACATGAGTCACTAGTCATTTGTCGGGGGTTTCCCATCCTAGGTCCTCCAGATTTGAGAGGTTAGAATAAGGGTACCCGAGTTGTTTTAAGCTTTTTTCGGTAGTCTATTTTAGAAAGGGGAACCCTGCCCCCCCAAAAATGGTATGAGGGCACTAAGTCACTACTGGGGGACCTAGCATCTGAGCTTGTTTCACCCCGCGGTGAGCCCGTGCTAATTTGCCCAGATAACATCGTGACCCAGGACCCTTTCGAACGCGACCCAGTTCACAGGCATCTGACCGGACTTGCCGATATGTTCAAATGATTCATGTGGGGGTTCATTAATCTTTAGTAGACATTAGGTGAAGGAAAAACAAGTACTCACCCGGCCTAAAGAAAGGACCCTTCACGATCATAAGCACTAAAAATGCATGATCTTGAAAGCCCGCCGTGGTCAGATGCCCAGATTAGCCCCGAACGGTTGAACAAAAGGGGCCGATTCTTCCGGAAGGAACACAACTTTCAAAGGGGAATACAGGGGCTTATCCTGGACTGTGGCGATTGCTGTATCCCTTGTGCGCAAGAACAGACTAGGAGCTCCCAATAATATGTTTGTTTCGCGCAGAATAGATGGGCAAATTTGGGCGTCCCAGGCCCTACCCGGAAACCAAACCCAAATTTTCTACAACCAGCCTGCTTCTCCCGAACCATCGAAGTAACTGCACATTCCCTCCCACAAGGGAGCTGCTGGTGGGTTCCATGCTACTCGCAGGAAGGGCAAGCATCCAGCAGCAAGAGTTGCACCACAATCTCAAAACAAACACCATGTGAATCCATCCCCTCGGGGGGCTTCCCTTAAACCGAAAACGGGTATATTGTATGGAGGCCGGCTGATGGAAAACATGGTTTGGCTGCGAATGAGCGCCCTTCTCACCCATTGAGGTTTGGTTCTACCGACAGTAGATTCTTGCCAGGCCTTGCTATAAACCGAAGGGAAGCGAGCAGTTGACCCTATAAGGGAACCTTTTGCTAGGGGACAATGAAGGCAAACCACTGCTAAACCGGACGTTAAAGCTGCCAATGTCGGAAAACTAATAAAATACAAAATCTGTCTGGCGTCACACGAAACTTACCGAAACTTACTGGCTCGCTTGCCCTTGTCTGCAGGCTGGAGCCAGTTTCCAAAACCTCGCTCGGAACTTTCGTGAGCCAAAAGAGTCTTGCTTGTCTTTTGGCAGCTGGCTCAATGGATGGGCCGGATATGGCCTGCCAAAAGAAAGAACACGCTCATGGGCTTTAGCAGGCTCTGAGGCCATAGGAAGCGCCTTGGGAGGTTGCTCGTCCAGGATTGGGGGGGGGGTCCTTTTCTCAGATGCCCAGTGGATTTGCCATGGGAAAAGAAGGATCGGCATCCTTTTTTGGGGAAGGGTCGAGTTTCAATTAATCGGAACCTTCCACAAAAAAAATGTTGAAACAAGGCAGGAATCCACTGGTTAGGTCCTCCAGTAGGGAGGAGAATAAGTTGGTACCAACTTTTTTCTGCTGTCTATATTAGAAGGGGAACACAAAACCCCGCCCCCAAAAAAAGGGGTTAAACAGGGGCACCTAGCTGGGGGACCTAGCTGGGCAACTGGGCTGTCGCAGCGCAAACAGATTGAGACAGGCGGCTGTTGAGCTCCAGGTTCAGCTGGATCAGGGTGCCGTTGTGCAGCAAGGCCTCACGGAGCGTGAGGCTAAGCACCACGTTCAGGGCAAAGGGGGAGGGGGTGGGGGGCGGTCGACGTCGGAGTCGGAAACCAAAAACTGAGCTAGGATTCGGAAGCGAAAAGGAGGAAATTGGGAAACTAGGATTTGCAAAGAAGCCCACGAGTCGCAGGCACTCCATTTCCATTCCCAGGAACTCCAGCAATGCCATTGCCATGTCCAAGGACCTTCAGAACTGTGCTTCCATTGCCAGTGCTCGACGGACCGCTCTCGCGCCTTCGAGAAGCTCTCACTTTAAGAAGCCGAAGGTGTTGCTCGGAGCCCCCGCCCAGGCAGTCACCATTTTACGTTCACGGTGCTTGGGTGATACTGAGGAGCCCAGGCCTTTCACATCACGGCCGCTGGTCCTTGAATGTTCAACCAGGTCGGAGATCACCAGGGCGTTTTGAGAAAATCACCTGTGCATTGCCCCACTTTTCTTGCTTGTAACGTGCCAGCTTCCAGGTGCCTAGTGACACAAAAGGAAGGACCCGTTGGGATGACCATTTTGCAGTGGACCCAAACAAAAGAGGAACACAAATGGTCAATCATGATGTGCCAGCTACAAGGCTTGCCTCAGGCCCCCAAATGCCCAATGGTGTGTGTGTGTGTTTTCTTTGTTTTGCGGGGTGCCTTTCTGGGGTTCTTTTTGAGGGAAGCCAAAGCGAGACCGCAACCAGTACAGGCTTGAACATCCGTCACGGCCAACCCCAAAAACCCGGGCATGGCTCGCTGTTGAGTGAACCCCTCTCCCGGGAAACAAACACAAACATGGTGAAACTCGAAAGCAATTTCCCAACGCGTGCCTTCAGTGTCTCGTGGCTTTGAGTGACAGAAGATGAATGTGTTTTTGTTTTTTTGCGCAGAAAAGAAAGGTCCGTGCTTGTTGTAACGCAAATTGAGGTAACTTGCAGGCTTCCTTTTTCCCTGCTGGCCATATTTCTGGCATCCATCATATCCTGCGGAAAAAAACCCGGCCCAGCACCGTGAATCTCGACTCAGACAACCTTGGCGCTTCGATTCTCGAGTTTCCTTGCTTCAACTGGTCTCACTATTTCACCAAAGTCACCCCCCTCAGTGGTGGGTGAAAGGAAAACACAGGAATGCACTTTCTGACTTTAACCCCAAAAACCAAATCAAAATAATGGTTCAAGGCATAATCCCTGGAAACCTTGATGAAATGAAAAAACAACCGCCTTTCAACCTTTCTGACTTTAACACCCCTCAGAAGCCTCCTTTTGCTTAAGTCCCACGAAAAGAAAGAAAAGAAGAAAAGATAGATTCCTTTTAAGACCGACAGGGAAACACAACACATATCTTTAAGCAAATGGAAGAAAAGCAACACAACAAGAAACACCAACACGTATTTCTGCAGGGACCCACAAACCCCCAAACACCTAGCCTACGGGGACGGCTGGGAACCGCCCAGAACCGTGACCCCAAGGCATCCCTTCGAATTGCGTAAGCCCCTTGGAAAAAAAGGAAAAAAACACATCCGGTAGTTCTAGGGGTAACTTCCATTTCCATTCTGTCCAGGGATCCTTCTTTCTAGGAAACCACCAAAAACGCTGCGGAAATGGCTGGTTCTTGAAAAGAACTATGCCTGAAAAGAATGGACAAGGAATCAACTAGAGTAGTCATAGATTCCCTTTAAAGCCGAAACGATGGAAAATAACCAACCAATCCTTTCCGCAAATGCAAGATTCGAGTTCGACGGCGTCCGACTTGAAAACAAAATCGATCGCCTCCTCCAGAGCGGCGGCGGCTTGATCCCTCAAGGCATTGTCGCGGAGGGACAACTGCTGCAGACCTCTCGGAGCTCGCGAGTGAGCGCCGGACAAAATATGAAAGAGAGTGTCCTTTTGGTAGGGAAGCCTGTTTCTCTTTTTTGGTTGTTTTTCTCTCCCCGGAAATGGCTGGTGTCCATTTGGGTTCAACCACCAGCTATTGGGCCTCTACGGCACACGCCCATATGTTCATATTTTGGGGGATTCCAGACAAACCCCGCGGTGCGAAAAGATCAACCGCGGTTTACCTTCTCAAGCTCACTTCCTGGTGGATTGGTTAAAACATAAACAAGCAAAAAACCACCTGACATGGTCTTCCCAGCCCAAAGCCCGAAGTCGGAAGCCGGGAACTGAGCAGAACTCGTCAAAAGAGTCTTGTGAACCCAGACTAGGTCCTCCAGATTTGAGAGGTTAGAATAAGTTGGTACCCGATTATTTTTTTTGTAGTCTACTTTAGTAGGGGAACCCTCCCCCCAAAAAGTTGGTAAACGGGCAATACTGGGGGACCTAGCAGAACCTTAGAACTGGTAGAGGTAATTGGAGGTTTGGCTTCTTCGATTGAGATGTCCAGACCATACCCGATAAACAGAAAAAATGGTGGTCCAGCCTCCCCAAAGAAGGACCGTCGATTGCGCGGGTGTGAATGGACCTATGGACAGCCAATCAGCCTCCAAACCCCAAATGGACGCCAAGAATGTTTGGCGGACATGTGTCCGCTCTGTCCCCAACTAAAACTCATACCATCATTCCACGCACCTCAAAGCAACCTTCCAGGTTTCTAAAGGAACATGAAGGTGAAAGCAACTCCCTTTGAGTTGCCTTGATGGACGCAGGGAAAGTGACCGGTGGAAATGTCCTCATGATGTTAAGGGAATCCATTTTTAGCTACACCCTAAGACTACTCCCAAAAAAGTCCCATCATGGTAATTAGAGTTTATTGGAGAATAGCCCATCAGGTGGAATCTGATGGACATTGTAAGACTCTTAGAGAGCGTGCCCGGTAAGGCTGGGCTCCGCCTCCACTACAAAAGGTTAGAATAAGTTGGTACCAACTTTTTCTGTAGTTTATTTGAGTAGGGGAACCCAAAACCCCAAAAAGTTGGTGAGAAAGGGCATCTAGCTGGGGGACCTAGCTGAAGCTCCCGCAGCCGTTATGACGAGCAGCTTGTTTGATTTGCTGATATGAGGATCTAATGCATGGGGAAGGGCCATTTCTCTTTCCCTTTACCCAGACTGGAATGAAAGGTTGGGAGGTAAAGAGACAGCCAATGGCTAGACCAATAGAAACCTTTTCATGTGGATGGACGAAATCGTGCACCACTTTGACACCATGGTTGAAACCAGTGTCCGTTGGTATTTACGTTGGGGAATCGAATCCTTCCGTTGGGTTTCAGAACGGTGGCGCGATTTCTGGATCTCGCGTCCAGAGCATCTCTACCTCCGCGCCTTCGTTCTCCGCGAGGCCTTCGGCGAGCACCTGGCCCGCCGCATCCTCGGGTTGCGACGGCTTGGCGGGCCCAAAGGCATCCTGAAAGCAATCCACCGGGGGTTTGTGAGTCGAAAGTGGCCAAGGCACCCCGGGACTTTAGGAGTTTTTGTTTGCTATTTAGGGGGGGGTCATTGGTGGGACCCTTTGGACACTTATAGTGCTACCGACCATAAACTCTTCAGCCATTTCGGGCTGAAGGGGAGGGACGGCCTGAAAAAGCCACAGGAAATGGCACCAAGCCTCTCCCGCAGGCTGCAGCTTTGGGATCCATGACACTTTGATATGGGATCCCCCACTGAAGTATCATTTCACCAAATGGAGCACTTCAGTCAAAATGCGATGTTTCCATACCACCCCTTTGCCGGGAATGTACCCGAAATGTCTGGCACTCCGGCATGGGCTGCAATCGATGCTTGTACGAGCTCATCTTGGGACTGCATCAACATGAGGATTCCAGCGCGCATACACGCGCTCGTGCCCACACGCGCGCACGCACGCATGCACGCCCGAAACGACGGCGCAAGAAGGAAAGCTTTCCCACAGAACGGCCAAAAGGGGGGGAACCGTCTTTTACTCATCGTTCACCCCTCTTAAAACAAGATCTTCTTTGGGTCGCTCCCTGGGTCCCCATGGCAACTTCAAGGATATGATGATTCCAGGATCCTCTTTTTTCACAGAATGAGTCCCAAAACACCGCAAGGGTGCAATGACGATGTGGGTTTATCAGAGGACGGTGTGTGAAAAGTTCGATTGGTGAAAGATCTTGGACCCCGCCGGCTTCTTTGAAGTGCCCACTTTCTCCTAGAGGGCTGTCGCTGCTTAGGAAACCTCATGGAACCCCAGAGCATGTTGAAAGTTTTGGCCAACCCCATTCTCATCTTGCTGGTCAGCAAGAAATGAGGAAATCTTGGTTGCTTTCTGCTCCCCTGCTAAAAGTGAATAACTTTTAGGGGTTTAATACGGAAAACCCCATTAGTTGGCAAAAAAAAATAAAGTCCCAACATCCCTTGGCAAGATGCCCCAAAGAAATGATCCCAAGCTCCACCGTTTCTGGCTTCCTCCTTGAAAACCCTGTTGCCAAGCCACCCTCCTTCTGGGTGATTTGTGTTGTCTTTTAACCAACCTGAAACTTGCGGTGGTTGGGAATTGGTTCTTCCCCACATAAAGCCACCATTTGGGGCGACATCGGTCGTGAAATCGGTCGTGATAAGTCACTCCTTGCTCCATCGATCTGAGGCTCAGACGTTGAGATGGCAAGCGCTGAGGCACAGCTGCTTCAGCGCTGTGTTGCCGCCTGGCGCGATTCGAAGATGGCGTCCAGTACCCCCGGGAAAGCACGCCATGATATATATATATATATGTATATATATATATATGTATGTGTATATATATATATCTATATATATATATATATATGTATGTATATATGCATATATATAGTATACCCTCGACATATAGTTGCTACATAGTGGCCGGCTGGGTGGTTTGTTGGGGGAAAAGCACTCACTCCCAAAAATGATTTAGATTAAATGTGGCTAAACAAAAAAAATCTTCGCAAATATCCGCAGACTCCCAAACTTGGTTTGGGATTTTGGCATGTGCAGGTCTCAGAGCTTTCAGTTTCAGGAGATTTTGTGCTTTTGGGCCTGTGCAGCTTGCAAAGCTCAAAGCTGCAAAAAGCATCATTTTTTCCAATGCTTGTTCCCTGCTGTACTCAAAACCACGGAAAAAAACCGGTGTTCTCAAGCAAAGCCAGACTCGAATCTGAAAACGGAATCCGTTTTCGCTTTGTTGCCTTTCAAGCTCAAACAAAGCAAGCATTTGCTGTCATATAGAAAGTATAACATCAACAAAACAAAGTGTATTTTACAGTGTTTTCAGGCATCTGCAAGAACGAGGCACACGGAGTAGACTTGACACCTTCAAGTGGAAGAGAGGAAAGGTAGGCCCTGGGGGGGGCGGGTGACCATAAATATATATATATATATACATATATGTATATTGTACCCTCGACATATAACTGCTACATAGTGGCTGGCTGGCTGGCTGGATTGTGGAGGGAAACACACTCTAGAGGAGCAGGGTCGATTCGCGAGCTTGTGATGGGTGCCACTCCCGAAAGAATTGCCGGAGTGAAATCACCAGCATCCAAATCCCACAAGGTGAGGTTCGAGTCGCTTCGCTGGGATAGCTTGTTTCGATGGGTCTCCCAAAATTTTGCTTCAGGTACCACTAAGCCAAAACACAGGTTAGAATAAGGGTACCCTTTGTTCTGTAGTCTATTTTAGTAGGGGAACCCTCCGCCAAAAAAGTGGGTGAGAAAGGGTTTAGCGAGTTGTACCCCCATCAGATTCAAGTAACCTCTGAGGATGCACAGTACATTGACTCAAAGGGTCAAAGCATATCCTTGCTAGGACCAATCATGAGTGTTTCTATTTGGATTGTATCACATGGACGTCTACATAGTTTCTCGAACAAACGTTTTGTTACGCGTGCAGGAACCCCAGAAAAACCTCGGGCATGCGGATGTTTGGTGCAGGAGACAGTTGCCACCCACTTTTCGGGTCGAAAGGGCTGGGGCGATTTGCCCCTGTCTGAACCACCAGAACTCCGTGGAAGGGCCCCTGGAAATGGGTTCGAGGTGGGGATGGATTCTTGGTTGACGTTGGAAGGGGAGCAAACAAATTCTCAAATTTTAGCAGTTAAGTGGAATTGGATTTCAACCACTAGACCACAACAAGCAAAAATGTAAAATGTGTCCCAAACAACTACCATGGATAGGGTGTTCAGTTTGGCAAACCCATCCATGGATTCTGCCTGTCCCGCGTAGCTTCCTACACACGGACAATCTTCGTTCCCCAAAACAAGATGGGAGAATTGGGTACATAGTGCCCTGTTGTACAACATTAGACTGCAAATTAATGCGTCAGTTGCTCATCATATGGGTCAACAAATCCCACTGAGCAAGCGAGGGCCTTTGTCCTCAGTCTGCCCTCACATGTCCCATGACCCAAATCTGTTGCTTTCACTGTGGGTGCGCAATCTCAGTTGGCCAGTAGAGCCGGTGCAACTTCGTGTAACTCACTTGCCCAAAGCACCGGGAAAAAAGGTTAACCTTTTGGGACTTTTACAGAAAATGGATCCAACATGAAAAACCGCAGAAGGTCAAAAGGTCGATTCGCGTCCGGCAAGTGAGGTAAATAAATTGCCGCGTGTCAAACATCCGGACCGTCCACGATACAAGGCGCCCAGCCCGCAACTGCACGAATGCCCGACACTATTCGCGCACAGGTGGGGAGCATACACCGAAGGCCCCCCCAATCTGGAAAACCCACAAGCAAAAACCCATATCTCTCTGCAAGATACACTTTCCTCAAAAAACTGATGCAGATGATGTGGCCTGTGATATTTGTCAGTTGACAAGAGCCCCGGACAAAATTACTCGTCTCCCCAAGAGGACATCAACTTGGGCTGTCCCCTCAGCTTTGCCGGGTAATTTGGGTGGAGTGTTATACACTCCCAAGATCAACATGCGCTACCAGCCATTCTATTCGTTCACATGACTCGCACCCCCCCCCCCGCTGGGAACCAATGGCTCCGGCCTAGTGTCACAGCCCACGCTTGCGCCGACACAGAGTCGAAGATGTTCCCCGAGAGGTTTAAGACTCGCAGAGCCTGGCGTAACAGCAACGTGGAGGGGAGCGAACTGAGAGCTATGGCCTTGTGGAACAATCCATGGGCTACCCTGGTAAATGGAACAAAAAACACATCTAAACCAGTGGAACCCATCTATTTTTAACCAGGGCTCACCTAAAAAGGGACACCTATGACGAGTCCATCACCCAGCTTCTTGAGGCCGGAAGGCTTCCATCTGTTTGCCCCAACCAATCTGTCGGCCTGTTGGCTGGGAATCAGTGACATCGCTCGTTTTGCCCCTTTTGGTGAGCGCGGCACTGCTTGGTCAGACTTGGACCACCCCGGAAAAGCTAGTGCAACGGAAAAGAATCACAGAAGGGCAAACAGTTGAGCTTCTGTCAGCGACTAAACTAGTGGTCTGGACAAAATAAAGAACCACTCTTGCCCCACGACCTCCTTCTTGTTTGCTTGAGGGGCCCCTCCAAAACGGGACAAAGGAAGCAACCGCAACCCACTGGGTGTCTGGGATCTTGGAGTGTTCTTGCAGTCCACTCGCGCGTCGGCCTTGTTGGCAGCCATCACTTTCGCCAGATTCACCAGCCCCGCCGGCCCCAGCACGGCGCAGGACAGGCTGAGGTGCCTCGAGCGGGAAGGGCCGAAGGGCCGAATCCGAGCTCCAGATCTCTGGATGGACGAGATCGATCCATTTCGCACCATTCGGAAACCATGGGAATGAAACCATGACGGTTCTTGGTATTTACCTTGGGGAATCGAATCATTCCCTTGGGTTTCTGAACGGTGGTGCGACATGGATCTCGCAACCATCCACAGTATCTCTCCCTTGAACGAGGGACACTCAGTGTTTAACACAAGGCCCCAAGGTGATGTTTAAAACCAAGAAAAGGTTTGAAATGGTGGTGCAAAATGGATCTCGTCCATTCACAGTATCCCTCCCTCCATCAAGGAAAACTCATTGAAAGAAGGCTCCAAGGTGATGTTTAAAACCAAGGAAAGGGGAACTCGGGAAAAAGAAAGAAGAAAGAAATCATGTGCCTCGCTGCTCCAACCCCTGAAGTCGCTCGCCATGTTGAGCTCTGCGAGAGCGGTCATGTGAGCGGTGACTCGCAACGCTTTTCCAATGGATTCACCTCCAGGAAAAGCCACAGCGCTTGTTGTAAGGGCTGTCTTGGATCAGAAAGAACTTAATGCGGGCAGGAGGATTCATCTCAGAAAGGAGCCTCTCATCAAACACATCTATGCCTCTCAATCAGCCGCACGCAACAATTCCAGCATTTGCAGTTCTGTGCTTCACTCTCCAGCCAGATTCTCTCCCCCGCCCCAACCCCTCAGTAGATACTTCTCCTGAACAAATTGGCTCATGTTTCCATCGCACGCCTCCATACGACCCGTGGCTTCTTTACGGCAAGACACTCGGATGGCGGAAAAATGCGTTCCTTGCGGTTTCCCTTTAAAACCACACCTCAGATGCCCAGCGGACTTTCGTTGGAGAAAAGGGATCGGCATCTTTTCTCTGTTGGTTGAGTTCAAAGGATTCATGGGACAAAAAGGGATCGGCCTCCTTTTTTTGTTGGTTGAGTTTCAAGGAATCGGAACCCTTACCCCAAAAAGAGTTGAAACAAGGGCGGAATCCACTGGGCAGCTGGGACACCAAAACGGCTGCGGTGACTTTTAGCCGCCTGTTTGGGCCCCTTGCGTTGGCCCAGCTTCCCTTACCATGAGGGCAACTAGGATGGTACACTTGGAAGGAACCGGTCGATGGACCCAAGTCTCCGTCAATGGACTTGGACAATTATCCACTTCCCCACCCAAAAAAACCACACCTCCCAGCTCAACTCCACCCCGAGCCTCTCAACCTAACGTCCTCACCCAATTCGAGCGCCTCAGCGTGGTGTTCGCCGGTAAAGACGTGACCAAGGAGTGGACGCCGTGGTCGGCGTCCCGGTGCTCGCAATGGTCCATGCACACCTTCTCCTCAGCTTCAGGAACCGAAGCCGGGGCGTGAGTTCCAGGCTGGAACTTGGACCCCGGCAAACAAAATATCTCGTTTGCCTGGTGAGTGGAAAACAAAGGGACCCCAAAAATGCAAAAAGTCAAGGGGAGCTAATTCTAGGGAAGGGTTGAGCATGTTGCAGCCAAGATAAAATTCAAGGCCCCAACGAGATCGCACATGGATAACATACACCCGGCAACTGCTGGCGCGGAAGGGGACTTGATGTGAGGGTTGCCTGAAGGGAATTCAAGGCACCCTTGGAGCCTAGGTCCTCCAGTAGAGAGGTTAGAAGAAGGGTAACCTTTTTTCTGTAGTCTATTTTAGTAGGGGGTTTCCCTCCCCCCAAAAAAAGTTGGCAAAAGGGCACTACTGCAGCCCAACATGCAAATCCAACATGCAGCCCAACACAGGAATGAGGGAGTGACCCAAACAGCCGTGCTGAGGCCTTGTTTGGGGGGATCTCTGGCCCCTTTTTGGACATGCCTGAACTCCCTGGAGTGGCGGTGTTTGCTGCTCTGTTTGAACAATAAACGCCATGCCTCAAACAAAGCCAAGCCATCTACCACTTTCAGAGGGTCGGTCAGGTCCAAACAGGACCCCAGTGATGTACGGGTTGTGGTTCATTGATTTCGTATACACAAGGCAACCAGGCTTCCGGCTTGGCAAAGGATTGCGGGGAATTGCGGGGATGAGGGGATTGGAATGAGAATAGAAACAATGAAATTGCCAACTTCTGTCCGGAGGGCCTTTCCAAACTCAAATGGGAAAGGTCTTGGGAACCAACCCCTATGTTGAATCAGAATGCAAGCAGGGCCGGCGGAAAGTCTCTGGAATCCGGAATGCCCTCACCAAAACAGTGCCTTCAGGCACGACTCATCTCTTACGTAAAGAGCCTAAATCATGAGAATGGGGTTGTGGGGTGAGACCAACATTGATCATGTGGATGTGGCTCAAAAAATAAAGAGCTAGGGTTACGCAGGTTTTAGTCTTTGGTTCCATCTACCAAGGAGCCATTTTGGCACATTTTTCTGAGCCACAGCCATGTTAGGAGTAAGCTAGGACACGTTTCGCTCAGCACGCCAACACCCGCCCGGATATGTTCCGAGCCGAGTGGCCAGCATGCAGTTCACGTGCAGCGCGTCTGCCAAGCCACGCACCCCAATGGCAGTCCTTGGACGCGGAGTTTAGCGATTCAAGCCCTGGTTCAAACCACTAACACTGAGCTATTGTTTTAAACCCCTGGTAAATTCCAAATTCAGGGAGCCCCCCTCACAGGAAACAACTGGATGTTCTGATTCCCTTTTGAATGGGTGGGTGATTTCAGCCCTTGTTTTGTCGCTCTTTGTTTTGGCATGACCAAATCACTTGTGTTTGAACAACCTCCTTTTCTATTGCTTGACTCCCCGTTCTTTTCGACCATCGCTCTTTTCAAAAACCGGATCCGTTTTCCCTGGAATTCTGGAAAGATCCGGATCCCTGGGTTCAGAATCGAAATGGAAGGTACCCCTAGAAAACGTCCCTCCATTTGCTTAAGTTCCCTGGACAAAAAAACACAAAAACAACAACAGTAGTGAAATCGATTCACCTTCAAAACCCCCTGACAGTCCCCTGGAAAAAAAAACACAAAAACAGTAGTGACTTTCAAAACCAACAGACCTTTTGGTTTCTGACACGCGAGCCGGTTTGAAGCCACTTGGCCCAAGCCTCCGAGGCACCAAGTGAGCTGAGGCGCTGAGCGCTGCCACCGGGGTCTTTGGGTCGCAAGGAACCAAGGGACCCGAGGTCCTACCGTCGGTTTAAGGGGCAAAGATGAAAGATGTTACCAAGCCACCCGGGGAAAAACCAAGGATTTCTTGGAACGCAGGAATCAACCCGCTGATCTTGATTAAGAGGCGCAACCCATTTTGGAGGAGAACTGACTGCTTTGGAGTGATTTGGTGAGGGAAAACACGCCGAACGTCAAATTGGCCAGACTCTGCTTAAATCCGGGGTTGAAAGCACGTAGTGCAACAAGATCAACACTCCCGAAGTGCTGTATGGAGATTTATGTGGGGGGTCCGTACCCCCCAATACACGCGCCTTTCCCCATACTCCTGGCAAGTTATTACTATGGCAATTCCCAAACCTGCACATTTGAAATCCCCAAAAGACCTAAAGATTCTCCCCCCCCCCTCCGAATCGGTGAGCTCGATAGAGTCTGCTGAGATACATCTGCCATTGTGAAAACTCATGGGCCTGGCTATGGCTCCCCGGACTTCCCTTGTGGAACAATCCGGCTTAGATAATGCGGATCCGGACTTGGTCACATTCCACACGGGTGTGGGGCAATCAGCTCTGGACCGTGTGCTCCCCAACATGGAACCTTTAGATTGGTTGAGGTGGAGGACCATCCGTGCCAACCCCAAGCGAAAGGGATCTTAGCCATGGACTTTCGGCTCCATGGTCACAAAGTTTCTGTGTAGGCCTAACCACCCCATAAAACTGGTCGCGCCACTTGCTGAGATGGGCAATGGAACCCTATGGGAATCCAATCCGAGGCAATCCAAATATTCCAAGCCGATCTACACTGCAAGGGGTGTCCCACCCTCAAGTTGGGAGACGAATCACCCACAATCTGCCAGGTTGATTCATGGGCCAAGATTAACCTGCGAGATTCAGGGTATCCACACTGCACCTGAGCCTCCCTCTGCCAAGGATCGCTGAGTTGTTGGAGAGAGTCAGCGAAGTGAGCTTGGGCAAAGTGACCTGCGCTGGCTCGGTTTCATAGTTCTGGGATAATTCTAGGGGTACCTTCCTCATTCTTTCCAGGGATCCTTCTTTCCAGAAAACCTCCAGAAACCCTGGAAAAAACGGGAGGTTTTTGGAAAGAACGATGATTGAAAAAAATGGGGACTCAACCCCTGGGATAATGTCAGGTTTGATTGTGACTCAACCCCCCCTAAAGAAGCGAACCAGTTGAGCCACGGCGAAAAAAAACATGCAAAACACACGGCGGACACTGGAACAAATTGCCCATAGACAAAAAACACCTCAGACCCGAGTGCCAGAATATTGTCAACTTGGTTTCGCTGCCATTTTCTGAAGCATCCTCAACTAGGTCCTCCAGAAGAGAGGTTGGAATACGGGTACCCTTTTTTCTGTAGTCTATTCTAGTAGGGGAACCCTTCCCCAAAACAAGGGTAAAAGGGCACTACTGGGGGACCTAGCGGTTGTTTCCCACAGGGGGTGCAAGATTTCTTCAATCAACCACCGCCAGAAATCGCTATTGGCCATTCAAGTGGGACTTCTCAGTCTTGGTAGGACTTACGGTCAGGGTTGTGTAACTTGTAACCAGGTCGGTAGAACCAAAGGTCAGAGTTTGCCAGTTGTCGAAAGACTATCATCCTGTTGAAAATGCCCCTTGTCCACCTATGATTGTTGGACAAACGGGAAATGAGCCAACAAACAAGTGGCTCCTGACCGAGCAAGTCCATAGTAATACAGTAGACAGGAAGCCGCAATTGGCGTTGATGAGTTGTTGAGCTTGGACAACTTAGCTCAACGTTGAGTCATCTGGGCGCCTTTGAAATTCGCCGTCATGAGTGGTAGGCGGCAGCGGAATTATACACTCCTCGATGTCTCTACTTTTTTTTTCCCAATCGTCATTTCAGACCGCGGATAGACTCTAGGCAGCGATAAGCAGGCAACCTATGGGGAAATCTGAGTCACAGGCGAGCCATTGGTTTGGCATGCTTGTTCTAAATGCTCCACCGCGGGCGGTGATTCGCTGAGAGGGATACAAAAGCACATGCCTTTTGTTATGGTCATGACTCAAGACGAAAGTTGCGTCGAAAGCTCCGGGGTCCGCAAGGCTCTTCCAGACAGCCCAGGGCCACTGCTCCAGACAGGGAAGTGCCCTTTGTTTGCGGGTTGCCTCTACTTCCCTTCAAACATCACAAAGAAACCTCAAAAGGTGACACTGGAAACCTCCGAAAGAAAACATATGCGCAGGTAAACTTGCCTGAACCAAGCAAGAATGGGGATTCGATATCTTAGCAAGCACTCATACTGTGGATGGAACAATCCTGCACCAGATGGATTACACCAATCCGAACGGGTGGCGTGGATTTTGTCCACTGGCAGTAGTGTCACTCGGTGGATGTGTGTTTTCTTTTCATTTTTTTCTGGAACCCCTCAAAGCGGCAAAACCTGGCCCGTCTAGGCAGATCCTGTTTCATATTTAGGCTGTTGACACCTGAGTCATAATCCATCTACCCGGAACCATGGGATTGTGCCTTACTAACCTTCATCTACCGGGGCTATGATTGCGGCTTACCTGGTCAGTAACCCCCTCCTTACGGAACTTACGTACATGTCTGATTCACGACGGCGTCTGCCCCCGCAAAATCGAACAATGAAGAACCATTCCAAAGCAAACTAAATACCTGCCAATAATTCTGCCAATACTAATTCCTTTCATAGCCTGTAGGGTTCCTGTTCCTGTTCCCAAACCCCGCACACACAGCTAGCCAGAAACAGCAGGCCCCGGGAAAAACCGGGCCTCTCTCTCTTTGGTAGTTGACAATAAGACCCCCCGCCCTCCAAAAAAAACACTGGGCGGCTGGGCCCCACAACAGCAAAAGGAAATGCCTCACTCTTAGAATAAGACTTGGTCCATTCCTATTCCTAAAATGGCAAGGGTTGCTCTTGAACTTTGGTTGCCCTTCAACAACAAACCAAAGTGCCAAAGGGGGCTGTTCAACCAAATCAATTTCGAGAAAAAAAAGAGGAGAAAACAACAACTCATTTGGGAGGTTTCATAGGACAGATTTCGATCGGTAAATCCTTTTGGAGTCCGAACCCGTACTCCAGAAGCTTTGGGAATGAACCTCCGAGCCGCCTGGATGGTTCAGCTCAACCATAGACTGAATCCCACAAACTCAAGGGTTACCTCATTTAGCTGCTACCTAGAAACCGGAAGCTTTAAACACCGAAGAACACGACGAGCATCTCCGAGAAGTCGATCTCCCATCGGCTCACCCAAGTTTAGCTTGGTTGTCCCTCATCCTTCTCAGTACTCCGCAAGGGAAACCAACATCTGAGCAGTGAGGGATTAGCATGAAAGTACCCTTCCTCCCACTAACATGGCACCTATGGGGAGGTACCTGGTAGATGCATGTCCTCAAGAGACCGGAGAAGGCCGGGCACCTCGACATCCGGAGCAAACAACGGCGCTGATTCCCATGGGCCTCCGCGCCCCTGACGGCCATGTGCAGCGCATCCGCCGCCTCCTGAGCCAAAAACGACCGAGGCAGAGGTGTCCTTTTTGGGCAAATTCGATGGGTTTCCCCGGTCAATGGAATAAAACCAACCTAAACCAGTGCCATTTATTTCTAACCAACATAACCTGAAGAAAGGACACCTATGCGCAAAGGTTTGTTGAGGTCTCTTGGTTCTGTCTTTGTTAACTGGCCCCTCAGATGCCCCGCTAAAAGTGACTCACTTTTAGTGGGTTAAATGGAAACTACCACTAAACACTACAAGGGTAAAAAGGCAAGGGGATGGCTGGAGCCACCAAGTATACAAACGCTTTTACATGCACCACCAACACCTTGTTTACAATGATTCTGATTTTCATTACCATTACTAATATTACCATTTGTCATGTTGTGATTGTTATTCTTATGATTTTATCACAAGCAATACTAGTATCACTAATAATACTTTCATGGGCACCAGTATTGGTATTATGATTATGATTATTATTATGACCTGAGTGTTCTTGTTATGTATTATGATTGTTAGTTTAGCACATGTTGTTTTAGATAAACGCGACAAACGCAAAGCAGTCGTGCTGTTCTTAGTTGCGCGTCTTTGTACTTTGTGCCACAATTTGGTTTGAACAGCAGGGGTGTGTCTGTATGTGCGTGTGTGCGCGTGTGTGGTATGGTACCCCTTGCTGGGTTGATTTCAAGGCACACTGCAAGAACCTCGCCCCATTTTAGGGGTTCACCTGTTTTGACACGTTTGTTCATGCGGGTTTTGCTCCGCACTAGGGGACCCTCTAAGGAGGCTTGCGTTTGCTATCTGAAATCGTCAGAACGGCGGAGATAAAAGGAGCAGGATTGGATCCCTCAGAGAGAAAAGGAGCCCTCCGTTTTCGGCTGCTTCTTTGGACCTCATCCTAACACGAGGCTTTGGCCTAAGATCCAAAGTGCTTCTTGACAGCAGGTGTCCCCATCAATCTCTGGTTGCCAGGTGCATTGAGGGCTCGATTTTGATGGTTGGTGTTGAATTGAGATTATGCTGAAGCTGTGCATTGGGTCCTGTCCGTATTTGAGCGAGGGGTTCAAACGAATGCCCGACTTCAAAAAGCAAAACATAGGCCATGGGGGGGGCGTATTTGGGGAGTTCCCCAAGAAAAACATGTCATGATGTGATTGGCTTCTTCTTGGTATCCCTGAACACCGTCCAGAAAAGTCCAACTTCAGGGGAATTGTGAGGGATTGCACGACTCCTTGCTTCCATTTGGTTAAGACCCCTGGAAAAAAACACAATTATCTCCAATAGTGACAGATTCCCTTTATTACCAACAGGGGAAATAAAACATATTCCCGGAAGCAGCGGGGGTGGGCAGATCCTTGGGAGGCAAAACGGGCTGTCTCAATCGCCTCACATGCAAAACCTGTCTTGGTTGACGTTGGAAGCGGAGCAACAATTTAAATGTTAGCAGTTAACTGGGGATGTCCCACTAAACCACAATAAACATACATGTAACATGTTGCCCAACAACAACCATGCTGTGAGGGATCTTCTGCCAGCAACAGGTCATAGAGAGACTGTGCTGTTTGCATTTCTGAACGTTGCGTCCTCCCCACGCTTCACCCACCGTTCTATTGAGAAATAACTAGATCCCCCTCCCCCTTTTCCCGATCCATGTTTGCTCTGCGCAAGTTCCCGAAAAAATCGAAAATAAAATTCCCTAAGTACAGCTAGAGCACGAGAGTTCCACAGCCAAACTCAGAACAAATCCTTGCGCTCGAAGGGGGCAACCCACCTGGTCGCTGTGGGGGCAATCCAATCCAAATGGTCCTTTTGGACCCATGAAAAATCATACCTTAGTCGACGTTGGAAGGGGAGCAAAAATTTACATTTTAGCAGGTAAGTGGGGATTTCCCACTAAACCACAAAAAAACAAAAATGTAAAATGCGTCCCAACGACAACCCTCATACCCAGCGGACTTCCAATCATCACCAGATTTGGCTTTCACCCCACGAAGATGGTTGGTTTCCCTTCGGGCTGTCCTAAGCAACCCTGATTTTTCTCGGTCGCATTGGATCCTGGATGCTCTGCAGGTGGGTGAGATCCGAGCCGTGGGGGACCACATGCAGCTCCTCCAGGTGTTGTGCTGGGCGGCTTTGTGTTTGGTCTGGGGGCGCCCTCTGCAAATTCGGAGCTTCAAAATTGAAGAGCTGGCTTTTGGCTTGGGGTTTGCCCCCCTCGAACTGGGGGATTTGGAGCCCCAAAAAGAGATTCCTTCAACTTCTTGCTTTCCCTTTCAAACTATGAAGCAAACACCAACAACACACCCATCTTGGCTCGGCTTCCCTGATGGTCTTCTATTTCAGTGGAAAGTGGAGGTTCTCCCCAAAGGAAAAAAAACACACACACCAGGATGCCCAAGGGGAGACTACCCATGCTCTCTTTGGACTTCTGGACATGGGCACCTCTGGAGGATCATCGTCCGAGAAAACCCTTTCAGCAGCTTCCAAAGGAACGCCCCGTCCTTAAAATGAGAGTTCAATGGGGGCAAGGGGCGAGAACTGTGCCTCGATATTTCCACTGAGTACATCACCCCAAAACGGACAGCTCAAGGACTCCCCTTGGTTTTTTCCCACATCACGCAACCGAAGCAGGGATCCGGATGCATGAAAAACACCGATCGAACATTGCAACTTGTACATGGTGTTTCCAACTTTGTTTTGCTCTTGAAAACGCACCATTTGTCAACTGGAAATGCAATGGAGATTTCTTTTAAGCCCTGCGAAAGGAAGCAGGATACTGACCAGGTGTTGGGGGCTGGGGGGGAGGGATGAGGGGGGGGAGCCCAAATCTGCCCTTAAGCCCTAAATAAGGCCTTCTTTAGGGCTTATTTGCCCTCCCCTCCTCCCTAAGGAGCTCGATTGCCAAGCGGAGAACGTAGATGAGAAAAACACCGAAGATTCGGCAGATACGGCACCCAAGCGCAAAGTACTTGGTCCTGTCATCCAAAGGTGGGTGTGGCTTCAGGGTACCCCTCAATATATATATATATATAATAACTAGATATATATATATATATATATAAATAAATAAATAAATAAATAAATAAATAAATAAATAAATAAACAAATAAATAACATAACATAACATAACATAACATAACATAAACAAGCAAACAAATTCATATAGATGAATGAAACACAAACAAAATAAATACAACACATAAGTAAATATGTATATATAATATATAATATATATATATATGGTATTTCTGCTGGTTTCCCTTTGAAACCACCCAAAAAGGTACGCGCCCAAAAGCCGAGCAGGGAGCCGACTGGCCCCTGCCAGGTTCGCAGGCCCAAAGTCGCCCCGTTGGGCGGGCAGTAGGACCCCAGCCAAAAGATGAGCTCTTTTTTTCGCCTGGTCGGTGGAAAACAACGGGGGTTCCCCAAAAAAGCGAAGAACACAAAAGCGAGAAAAAAAAAAGCGGCAAAAAAGGGAGCTAATTCTGGGGAAGGGCTTGTGAAGCCAAAGTAATTTAGGTCTGTGATAGGCCCTCTGTTTTCACTCCCGACCTGAAACTGGAAGGCGCTCAAGTAAACCAAGAAGCACTATCGCTAGGAAGCTTATCTTGGTGGCCCCAAGAACTGTCGTTGAGATGTTGCCACTGGCCAAGCTTCTTGCGACCGCTTTGCATGGCACGTTCTTGTCCTTAACTGATACCCTCTGCGCAACTCTATGCTTTTGCAAGCTGGGTTTAAGCAACCCGGAAGGTTCCTCCAAGTGGCTCTTTGTTGATGGGATCTGTTTGTCTAGGTCCTCCAGTAGAGAGGTTAGAATAAGGGCACCCTTTTTCTGTAGTCTATTTAGTAGGGGAACCCTCCCCCCAAAAAAAAGGCACCAATTGCTGGGGGACCTAGTTGTGGTATTGAAGGGACGCCAAAGGAAGATCCCGAAGACTCCTCTAGACCGAGACGCCTTCCAGTACGCCATGAGACGCCCCGCGGGTCCTTCTCCTCCACTTCCAGTACCAGGCGCCGCAAGAAGTGGACGCTGTCAACGTACTTGGCGGCAGCCTATGGACCAAAGGACATTCCCAGAGGCTGGACCTTTCAATGGAAGACCCGAGCCCTCCATTAGACACCCCGGAATCGGTCGGGAATCGGTAAATCAATCGGGACATTGGACGAAAATCTGTACTTGATGGCTGTGGGTCAAAACCGTTTTGGGATCGATCCCAATTTTGGGATAGGTGAATTCACCACCCATTTTAGGCTTCCAAAGCTCATGCTGCCCCGTGCTCATATGATCACGGACAAAATATGATTTGCTCCCCAAGAGTTTGTCAGTCTAATCAGCTCCAGGGCGGTCAAGGTGGCTAACTCGAGTAGGCCCCAACAGCTTCAGCTTGGCGCGGTGTACATGACGGGCCTTCGGCTTCTTAGGTCTTGGACGAAGTCCTCCCAGACTGGGCTCTGCCAAACTGTAGGAGTCCGGGGTGGGGGAAATTTTCCTGCCTTTGCCAAGCAGAGCATGCTCGCGGCTCGAAAGGAGAAATCCGGTTGATGCGGCAGTACAACTGCCAAAGTGAGCTGGCTCAAGAAGCTGGCGTTTTCTCTGGTAGTTATTCTTAAAGGAAGAACACTCTCCACACAAAGCAAAAAGGGGGTTGGGGAACCAGCCACAAACGGGGCCCACAATAGCTGGGCGGACTGCATGCCGTTGACGGAACGCTGGCTGATTGGCACCCTTCTGCCAAGAATCCCTCAGGGCAAGGATGGAGGTTTGCTTTTGAACAGCCCATCATTTCTAGCATGACGAAAGGCAACCCAGGAGTTGCTCCCCCGACGAGTTTGCCAGGACCTCTGACGTGACCTTTCTTTGCCAAGACACAAAGCCTCATGCAATGGACCTTCAGGGCGTTGCACTACCAAGCCCCAAAGCGAAGTGTCAGCTGGCCCCCTTTGGTACCTCAGGATGTAGTTGGCCACAAGATTGCAACATCAAATTTGCACTTCCAAGTGTCTCAGTGTGGGAGCCCTCTAAACAATTGAGAGGGGAAGTGTGAAGCCCACAGGTCCCAAAGCATTCCGTTGAGACAGTCAGGGGCCCGGGGGAAGGCGTGAGTTCATGAAAGCTCATACACCATCCCTTATGGTTTCCATGGGGATCCCTTGGTTTCAAAGACGCTGGTGATTCCCGACTGTTCAAAGTTCAAGTCCTTGAGGTTTGAACCGTTTTTTTACCTTGGCCGGATTTAGGACCCCAGCAAATATCTTGTTTGCCTGGTTGGTGGAGAACAAAGGGAACCCCAAAAAAGCAACAAACCAGAAGGGCAGGCAATTCTGTTTTTTGCCATCGGCTTAGTGCCAGGCATTTACCCGGACGCTGAGAACCAGCCTTCTGGGGATCCAAGGCCCTGGACCACCTCGGAGTTCGCAGGGGAAAAACTGGGCGGAGGAGCGCAGCGGCAAAAAGAACTTTTTCGGGTTTCTGACAAAGTAGGGGAGCCCCAAAATCTTTGGGTTTCGAACCATTTAAGGGAAACCCCAAACAGGTTGTTCTTGGTTACATTGTGCCATTGGTTGGCGTTTTTTGTTGGTTTTTCTAATTTAATCCACAACGGCAGCCTGAAAAAAACACACGCTCAATGGCTCAAGCTCCTGCCAGTCCTCTCATTTACACGTATTGCGGGTGAAGTCCAATTTGCTACCCTGCACATTGTTGGGCCCTCCATTAAAGGGGTCAGGATTGGGAACTGTGTTGGACCTCAAACTGACCACCCCAGGGCCATGCTTGAAGTTTGTTTGATGGGGAACCACAAGCCTATGATTCCCAGTGATCTTTTCCAGGGACCCATCAAAAACGCAAAGGAACAGCTTGAGAGCAACCCTGGTTGACGTACTATTTGAGAGGTTCGGGGGGATGCCCCTTCATCTGCAAAAAAAACATATTCCAGCTCATCCCGGGTCGAATTTAGCTTTGTTTTGTCAAGTTGTCATGCCGCATGATCTTCTGGTAGGGGCTGGCACCCTACTCAGCACGAGCGCGCTTGCGCGTGAAGGCCTGCTCTCTGTCCAAGCACGCGTCGAAAAACAAAGGCCTTAGGCCCTGTTTTGTTGGTTGGGCAACCCGGGAATGCACATGTCCTGAAACGAATGGCTGCTACATGTTTAACTTCTTGTTCAGGAGCATTCAAGTCTTGAACTTGGCTAGCAAACAGCATGGGGCCCTCCGGTTGATTTTGATCGGGGACGCCCTGCTAAGGTATGGGAAAGGCTTGGTTTTGAACAAACTGGCAACTCTGCTAGTCCCTATTTAAGTTCATGGTCTCAGAGACACGGCCCTTTCCTTCAAGGATGCTCCCCTTTTACTGTTCTGCTGATGTCGGTCAATGGGGCCCGATGGGTGGAGGCAAAATACTTGACACAATCCTACAAAGGGCGCCCGTGTCTCAGCATCCCAAAAGAAGCCCGCGCCCGAAGCGCCTCCCAGAAACGAACTCACAACCCGAAAGCGTCCTGCAAACCCAAAACCGCGTCGGGGAGCAAATCTATAAGTTTCACAGAAGCCCTGTAAGATTGTGAGAAAGAATCAGCTTGGACGTTCGTACAGGACTCGGGCGTTTCGCCAAGACAGCGCCTGAACCCCTGAAAAATAGCCAGGGCGCTGAAGACTTCCATTGAAAGGGCCAGTTCTAGGATGAAGCCTTACCCTGGGAAAATTAAACAGCAAAGCCCTTGAACGTATTTGACAAGCGAGAGGTGTGCTGCGTGCCCCGTACCGAAACCTTCCAAAAAACAAGAAAGCTTCAGATCCCCGTGGCCAAAAAAAAGGGCCTTTTGCTGGCACTTGATATCGAAGGGAAAGCAAATCAGAAGAAAGAGAGGGCGAATACCGTGCGGCGCTGTCTGCTTTCGAAGCCGGATGGGCTCGGGTGAGTCCCGCGAAGAGGCCTCGAGCAAGCGCTTTGCCCGCGCGGCGCGAGCGAGCGCGGGACGATCCAACGCGCAAAGCCGCCCTGGCGTGGTGTTGCGCGAGCAACATCACGCAGCGCAAGGTGGTTGTTGAGGCTGGGAAGCGCCCAGCGTTCTTGGCTCAGGCCGCGAGAGTTGCGTCTGCTTGCCTTATTTTGCCCGAAGGTCAGCAAGGCGCCCAAACTGGGACTCCAAAGCCCCTCCGCGTGCTTCCACGTGAACTGCTGCTCCGCGCGTAACCCTAGCGGTCAAAGATCAGGTGTAGGAAAAGTTAGCCAAATTCTGCAGTGTGCAAACTAGCCTGCCCAAAGCGAGGCGGAAAGTAGGTGAAAGCTTGGCATCTTCACCCACACGCATCATGGGTATCTATGCCCCGTTGCTGCTCCAAGCTCGTCCTCAGCCATCATGTTGCTTTTGAGACGATATTCTTTTTTTTTTTTTTTTTTAAGAACTAGCAGTTGCGCAGCGTGAAGAAACACGCCGGCAAAAAGAAAGCCACTCACTGTTGCGTCAGGAGTTATGGCTTCAGAAGCAACCATGCTGATGCATGATGAGTCACCACGTTCCCCTGCAGAACAACCAATAGCTCGTGCCATCATTGAAGATCACGCTAGAGGAAGTTCATCTTCACTTTCATGCCGACCCCATAATCATCAACCACAGCTTATTCTTTTGGAGGTAGGGGCCCCTCCAAAAGTGGTCTGAATCCCCACATTTCACCCAGGGACGCTGGTCGTGGGGAGAGCAAAGCTTGGGCCGCCGGGCACTGAGCTCTGGGTCTCCCGGGGCAGTGCACCCAGGCAAGCTCCAAGGTTCAGAAAGCCCTCGTCCCCTGGCGGCGTTTGGATTGATCGCATTTTCGTTTGCAGCATAGAGATGGCTAGGTCCTCCAGTAGAGAGGTTAGAGTGAAGGGTACCAACTTTTTCCGAAGTTAATTTAAGGAGAACCCCCAATAAAGGGTGAGAAAGGGCACTACTGGGGGACCTAGATCGGAACCCCCCAGCAACCCGCGCGACATGAGCCAGGGTTCGAAATTCGAAACCCCAAGCCAAACAAATTAAACACAGAGATGCGAACTCCAATCGCATGTTGGAGGTGGCTGCCACCCGCCTCTAGCACACAGAGCGATGATGGCCAGGCGAAGACTATCTCAACGTCGCACAAAGACATCGACTTGGCCCACCGACTTGGCTTCCGGGAAACACACACAGCAGCTTCTTCGGCTTGGCGCTGCAAGCTCTGCAAGCGAATGCCCGGTGAAGATGGCGCCATCACAACCCAAGTGATGGGCTATACAGGACTCAGCTACATCACTCCGGCTCCCAGTACTCGTTGACGCTGCTGTAGTCCGGCCAGAAATCCTGACTCTGCGCAATGCACCATGTGTGGAATCCGGATGTCCTCGGATGCGTTCGATGTCTTTCACCGCATAGATGTATCCGAATAGCGTAGCACCCCACTGTGGAGACAACAAACGAGACAGCGACCGAATGAACCAAGCGGCGAAGCAATGCGCGAACATCAGAGATGACGGATCTCTGAACTACATGGCTGAGATGCTTGTGTACAGCCTCCTCAAGTAGGTCAAAGGATAGTTGTACAGCCTGGGCTGGTCTCTTAAGGGATCAGTAATGGCTTACGTCATCGTGCAAGCAAGGAACGGTACATACAGCAGCCAGCATCATGTTCGACATGTTGTACTTTACAGAGACAGGTTGAGGGGAGGGTAAAAATGCAGTGAACTGCAACTTTCCTCGTCACCATTGTCACTTCAAGCAATTGAGAATGTTGCGCTTCACACGCGCACACATAGGCAAGCCTGGGATTAGGACAGAAAAAAAATGCCTGGTGAGTGGAAAACAAAGGGACTCCCCCCCCCCCAAAAAAAAAGGGAAGCTAAATTTCTGGGGAAGTAGGTACATCACTTGAGGCACGGCAAGATGAATTGCTACACACATGCAGCACGGTACGCAGGTGCTGCTGTGCACCTCCGACTGGTACGCGGAAAAGACGCGGCTGAAACCTCAGGCCTCTATTTGTCACATTTGACGAACTGGTCCCCCCAGAAACTCATGTTGATGCCAAGATGCGGAATATATATATATATATATATGTATATTAAAAAGGGGGGGGAAAAAACGGGGAACCAAAAAGAAAGAAGGTTTTTGGGTTTGGACAAATTCTAGTGGGAACCTATCATCAAGGGCATCCACACCCGGCCAAACGGAGCTGGCGCGCCGATGCGGTTGTCCGCGAGGTTCAAGTCTAAGAGCCCACAGTCCTGGAGAAAAATATCGATTCCGCCCGAAGCCAAACAAAACTCGAGGGGTACCAACTTTGTTCTGTCTATTTTAGTGGAACCCAAAACCCCAAAAAAGAAACGGTACAAGGGACTACTGGCGGACCTTGTCTACTAAGTTTACTGAACATGGACCAAACATGTAGGGGGTGATTCCTTCTCCATTCTCAAAACCAGATCTGTTTCCCCGGAGGTTCTGCGGGTTTCCTGAGATTCGGATCCCTGGAAGCGCACTTTCAACTTTCAGCACGAGCCTCGCGTTTGAAAGGAACCCGAGGAGAGAAGCATTGTGGGAGGTCCTCTACCCTGAACTTCCGCCCTGCCGCGCACCCGCTGGAAATCTGAAGCGCGACTAGGTGTTTTAGTGGAGAGGTTAGAATAAAGGTACCAACTGTTTTCTTTTTGTTGTCTATTTTAGTAGGGGAACCCTCCCCCAAAAAAGAAACGGAAAAAAAGGGCACTACGGGGGGACCTAGTGGGTGTAATCAACCAACAGACAGTCCCGCGTGAATGAGTTGTGCCAATTTCATGGTTGGCTGCCACGAACCGGGTTTGTAGAATGGTTCCCAGTCGGCTCTTTCTGTTTGGTTTCCCTTTATGTCAGACCCTGGAAAAAACATGTCCGACTTGCAAACCGTAAGCCACACACACACACGTCTTGGCCGACGCCTCCCCCCTCCGGAACAGGATCACCTTCCTCTGAAAAGTGCCAATGACGGAACCCAGGGCCAAGTCTACCAGGCCCTGTTGAATGTCATCCTGCGGGTCAACATCCCATGGGAAAAGATCGAGTCTTCTGTCAGGGGTGGTTTCAACCCGCCAAAAGTCGCAAGGGCGTTCTGGAGGTCTGCGTCCGAAATTTTCCCCACAGCTCCCAAACATCCAGAAATGGTACTTAGAAATCCAGGCTCCAATCATGCACAAGGGGGTTCAAAAGGAACATCGTCTTCCCACACCCTATCAGCTCCACAGTTGGAGGGAGGGATTCTTGGAACACAGATTCTTGCAAATGAGGGAGGGCAAATACAAGATTTCTAGGTCCACTTCATGGGAAAGGCTTTCTAGGTCCTCCAGATTTGAGAGGTTCGAATAAGTTGGTAAACTTTTTTTCTGTAGCCTATTTTAGTAGGGGAGCCGAATCTCCCCCCGAAAAAGGGGTTAAAAAGGGCACCAATTGCTGGGGGACCTAGATGGACCTAGCTTTGAGTGGATTCTGCTGTGGGGGTCCTTCAGGGCCGCTGCCACGCAGGTGCCGCCCCGGTCCCCGATGTCGTTCTGAGAGATGTCCTGGCTTCGTGAAGCCTCCAGCCCGGCCGTTTGGAGAGGTCTGGTTCCTTGATCCACTGCTAAAAGGTCGGCTGAAACAAATCAACTTTTTGTGATCGGTCCATTTGGAGAGACGTCTCGTTGGATGCGCTGCTAAAAGCTCGGTTTTTGTTGGATGCTTGGAATTTTAGTGGGATATGTCAAGAACTTGCGGCTCTCAAGGTCAAGCTGAAGAGTATGGGAATCAGCAAGCTTAGAGGACACCCATGCTTTTCGTGGAATGGTCCTAAGCCAAAGTCTGAAACTTTGCGATCCGAGTGTTCTGGAAACCCGCGCGACATCCACAGTCCAGGCTCTGGAGCGTGTGGTTCCCCACCTGGGCACCGTTAAATGGGTCCCAACAAATCTGTGAGGATGGGCCTGGTTGGCCGCAGGAAAGACCCAACTTCTATCTGGAATTAATGTTGACCCCCTATTAATCCACCCCAGTTTATTGATGGGGTGTTCCCCTCCAAAAGTGAACAATCCCCACTAAAACCAGGGACACCCGCATATTAGTAAACAGGGGTTGATTAAAAAGGGGGTGTTCATTTGTCTGTCAGGGCAGGGAGGGGCTGGCTCTCCGCAACACCATCCTTTATGGACTGAATTTTGCGTGGCTAGGGGCATCGGTTCTTCTCCGTTGGGCCCGCTGGCATTTGCCAAGAGACCGAGCGAATTCCCTGTGTTTCCCTGTAATGACACAAATGGGAAATCCCACAATTGTGAACACATGGCAACAAGGTTTGCGTGTGACTTCAACATGAGCAACTGGAAAACCAAGAGACCAACAGGGGGAAGGAAGCACAGGCAGTCCCCTCCCACCCAGGCTCTAAGAACCGTCTTAGGATGGGTGCTTAGGATTTTGCCAACCTTTCTGGGGAACAGGGGGTCAACTCTTCTACCCGAAAACGTCGATACTCCACGAAGCCACTCGAACTGAACCTGGGAAGATGCTTTGAGCGCGTTCAAAGTCTTTGCGCGGTGGATTCCCTAAACGGACATGTGCCAAAACAAGGGCACTCCCAGAATGGCGTTGGTATTCTTCTGGTTTTTCTTTAAACAATCCCCAAGAAGGGTGCCCTCGATGCCAACGCCACCCACAGATTCTGACAGAAATTTATCGAGGTTCTAAACGACAGGTTCCTTTAGCACCTTTCTGGTTGGACTGGTTGGCCAACCGACGAAGGCTGGCTCTCAAGGCTTGCCTTATGAATGTTAAGAGTTGGAGCCTCCTCAAAAGTGGTTGGACATGAATCCCCACCTAAATGATGTCCAGTGCTTATGCCACCTCCTCACGACATGCTGAGGCCATGCACCAATCCCCGCGCAAGGCCCTGAGCGCCTGAACAGACCAATGGAGGCGACGCTTGGTTGGGTTTTTCGAAATGGAAACCACGGGGACACCACCTAGGTCCTCCGGTAGAGAGGTTAGAATAAGTCGGTACCCGTTTTTATTCTTCCTTTTTTGTCTTTTCTTTTTTTCTTTTTCTGTAGTCTATTTTAGTAGGGGAACCCTCCCCCGAAAAAAGGGTGAGAAAGGGCACTACTGGGGGACCTAGCCACCCCGCCACTCCGGAACTGCTTTGGAGCCAACGACCGCTTCGCCAAACGGGAGTTGATAGCCCCCAGGTTGCGATCTCTTTTGGTGTGTCAACAGGGGGCGAGCCGTAGATGACCCAACCCGCTTGAATGGAACACCGACTTGTGATACTACATATATATATATATATGTACATACATACATATATATATATACACGCTTCTGAAAGTAATCGACTTCTATGTGGAGGGAGGTTAGGTGTTGACACATTGAGGTCAAGGGATCCGCTTGGTTTGCAAACAGCCAAACGGAAATGGTGAATCAGATGGCCCTCACGTTAGCTGCGCAAAAGAGCACGTCAAGCAGCAGCATGGTTGGCTTTCACAGGTGAAATTAAGCCGGAGGGCATATTGGCCTCAATTGCTCAAAGAGGGGCTCTATCTGCACGTGTCGAAGGAGCCCCACCCGTATCACCCAACCAGGGATTCAATGTGACTGTGTTCCCACGAAACTATGCCCAAAAACAGTTTTGGTCGGGGGAAGCTATCCCTGCACTCTGTTGATCTTTTCTCAGGCTTTCTGGGAATCAATGACCAACAAGGCATGAAGCTGTGGGTATTGGTGGGTAGCCATGGCCAGCTTTTTACTTGCCTTGTACCAACGTGGCTGTCCATTTCCCGCTACTTTGCTCATCCCTGACAGGCCATCTTGAAATTGATTCGGGGACGCCGATGGGTTCCTTCTGCTTCCCTGCACCAAAGAGGGGTTCCTCCCAAAAACGCCCTGCGAGCCATTGGTCAAAGATCCAGGTCATGGCCAGTGGTTGATGACCGCACCCAAGAATCCTCGAATAATCCGCCGACCCCTGCTCCTGAAAGGGGGAGGCGCACGGGAAGGGTGCTGCGGATGCGTTGCCACAATGATAGTTGTCATCACCATTGGAGATGCAGAGGATGCTACGATGACAGTTATCATCATCATCATAATCATCATCATCTGCAATATTTTTCATATCATTATCATTATCATCATCATCATCATCATCAGCAACACCATCATCATCATCATCATCATCATCATGCGTGGACATGATTATCATGAGGACTGCTGGTGATGCTGATACGTAGTCGTCACCATGTCTTTGTATAGTATACATTTCAAGTGTGGCGTTAGAGCCCATTGGTGATGCAAAAGATGCGTGGACATGATTATCATGATGATGAGATTGGAGATGCAGAGGGTGCGTAGTCATCGTTATCATCATGACTGTTGGTGATGCAGAGGATGCACGATGATGGTTATCATCGATGATGATAACGGTGATGATGACGATGATGGGCGACGGCCATGATTAGAGCCGATTGGAGATGCAGAAGATGCGTAGTCATCATTATCATCATGGCTGTTGGTGATGCAGAGGATGCACGATGACGGGTATCATCGATGATGATAAGGGTGATGATGACGCACCACCATCATCATCATCATCATGCGTGGACATGATTATCAAGAGAACTGCTGGTGATGCTGATACGTAGTCGTCGCCATGTCTTTGTATAGTATACATTTCAAATGTGGCGTTAGAGCCCATTGATGATGCAAAAGATGCGTGGACATGATTATCATGATGATGAGATTGGAGATGCGGAGGGTGCGTAGTCATCGTTATCATCATGACTGTTGGTGATGCAGAGGATGCACGATGATGGTTATCATCGATGATGATAACGGTGATGATGACGATGGTGGGCGACGGCCATGATTAGAGCCGATTGGAGATGCAGAGGGTGCGTAGTCATCATTATCATCATGACTGTTGGTGATGCAGAGGATGCACGATGATGGTTATCATCGATGATGATAATGGTGATGATGACGATGATGGGCGACGGCTATGATGACGATCCATCATTATCATCATGACTGTTGGTGATGCAGACAATGCACGATCATGGTTATCATCGATGATGATAACGGTGATGATGACGAGGATGGGCGACGCCTAGGATGACGATCCTTGTCTTGTTCTTATACGATTCAAAAGTGCCGTTAGAGCCGATTGGAGATGCAGAGGATGCGTAGTCATCGTTATCATCATGCTGTTGGTGATGCAGAGGATGCACGATGATGGTTATCATCAATGAGGATGCACGATGATGGTTATCATCGATGATGATAACGGTTATGATGAGATTGGAGATGCAGAGGGCGCGTAGTCATCATTATTATCATGACTGTTGGTGATGCAGAGGATGCACGATGATGGTTATCATCGATGATGAGAACCGTGATGATGGCGATGATGGGCGACGGCTGTGATGATAATCCTTATCATTTTCATATACGATTCAACAGTGCCTGGAGATGCAGAGGAGGCGTAGACTATTGGTGATGCAGAGGATGCACGATGATGGCTATCATCGATGATGATAACGGAGATGATGACGGCTATGATGACGATCCTTATCTTTTTCATATACGATTCAAAAGTGCCGTTAGAGCCGATTGGAGATGCAGAGGATGCGTAGTCATCATTATCATCATGACTGTTGGTGATGCAGAGGATGCACGATGATGGTTATCATCAATGAGGATGCACGATGATGGTTATCATCGATGATGATAACGGTGATGATGAGATTGGAGATGCAGAGGGTGCGTAGTCATCATTATCATCATGACTGTTGGTGATGCAGAGGATGCACGATGGTGGATATCATCGATGATGAGGACGGTGATGATGACGATGATGGGCGACGGATCTTTTTCATACGATTCAAAAGTGCCGTTAGAGCCGATTGGAGATGCAGAGGATGCGTAGTCATCATTATCATCATGACTGTTGGTGATGCAGAGGATGCACGATGATGGTTATCATCAATGAGGATGCACGATGATGGTTATCATCGATGATGATAACGGTGATAATGAGATTGGAAATGCAGAGGGTGCGTAGTCATCACTATCATCATGACTGTTGGTGATGCAGAGCATGCACGATGATGGTTATCATCGATGATGATAACGGTGATGCTGACGATGATGGGCGACGGCTATGATGACGATCCTTATCTTTTTCATATACGATTCAAAAGTGCCGTTAGAGCCGATTGGAGATGCAGAGGATGCGCAGTCATCATTATCATCATGATTGTTGGTGATGCAGAGGATGCATAATGATGGTTATCATCGATGATGATAACCGTGATGATGACGATGATGGGCCACGGCACCCATCCAACTGAAGGGGTCGGCGGCACTGGGCGGCAGCCCATCCGGCCACCGGACGTGATCGGGCCGCAGGCCAAAGCCCGCAGGGCTTACCTTCAGGTATAAGGCCGCGCGCCCCATGCCGCCGACCATGCGCCGACCATGTGCAGAACTTTTGCGCTGCGCCAAGCCTGCTAAGGGGCGAAGGATTTGCGGATTTGTTCAAGCGATTTTCGAGGATTTTTGTAGCATCTCCCCGCAGAGTCACAAAACGAGCACTTTTTTGGGGGTGCCTAATACTGGACGACACCCCCAGCATTGCCAGCATCATCCAGGATGATGCGGATGCTGTGCATGCTGGCGATGCGGGTGATGTTGTCCCCTAAGTCGGGCCAATTTTGCCGCACACGTGCAACCTGAAAATCTTAAAATCTTAAAGTGGATGGAAAATGGATGGAAAATGCTGGGCTGAAATCTCAAAATCCTAAAGTCTTAGATTCTTAAAATCTTAACTTAAAATCTAACAATCAATCTCTTAAAATATGAAATTCCTAAAGTCTTACACTCTTAAAATCTCAGAATCTTAAAAAGCTTTGAAACTCAAATTCTTTAAACCTCGAACACTTGAAATCTGAAAATCTTAACTTATTAAAATCTTGCATTACTTCAATCCGGGCTATATTTTAAATTCCTTAAACTCTTAATCTTGAAATGTTGAAATCTTGAAACCTTAAGATCTTAAAATTACAACCTTAGAAGTTAGAATCTTACAACCTGAAAATATAAACATCCTAAAGTCTTCGAATCTTGACTTCTTAAAACCCTCATGTCTTTCAATCTTCAGATGTTAAAATCTTAAAAATTGAATTTCCTGAATTCTCAAAATCTTAAAATCTCAGAATCTTAAAAGCTTCAAAAACTTAAATTCTTTAAATCTCGAACTATTGCAATCTGAAAATATTAAATTCATAAACAAGTAAAATATAATAAAATTCCTTCAATCCGGGCTATATTTTAAATTCCTTAAACTCTTAATCTTGAATTTTGAATTCTTGACATCTTCAGATCTTAAAATCTTAAATTCCGAAAGTCGCCAAATCTGAAAGTCTCACAAAAATAAAATCTTAAAGCCTTCGAAATCTGATACTGGATGGAAAATGGCTGGGCAATGGCCTGGCTGTTATAACCTTCAAAAACCTTAAATCTTTGAATCTTAAAACCTTAATTCTTACACCATTGAAACCTTAAATTCCGAAAGTCTTCAAATCTGAGACCCTTAGAATCTCAAAGTTTGTAGAATTTTAAAATCTTAACATCTACTAATCGGACTTACAGGAAAGGGAAGTGACAGAACGGGCAGGGCAAGGTGCCCGGTGGCCGTCAGCGTGTAAATTTTCCCAAAAAGCCATCGCATTGTGGCGAGGTACGTACAAAACACTTCAAACGACTGCTACGCACCACCGCAGAATTGCCACTTCAAAAGCGCCGACCCTGGACTGCTAGACCTCGCAAATCAATGCCCAAAAGTGAAGGATCAGGCACAGACTTCGACCGCCAAGTAGATGTTGCTGGTAAGGGAAACTGGGTGAACACCCGAAACAGCTGTATCAACTAAGCCACGTCTGGCAATCCTACATTTGGGTGTGTCTTAAAATGAGGGGACCCCAGAACGGGTGATTTCCCTTGAAAATATCCTACGTAGCTAAGTTCCTTCTGAGCATCGGCAAACACATATCGCGCCTCCAAAGCCCAGGTTGGTGGATGCCAAGTTCAGGTGGAGCAAAGTGGAGTTCTTGGTGAGCAGGTCCTGACACACGTCGACCCTGCGCCAGCGGTTCCACGAGGCTATCCCACTGTGCCACTCATCACCACATGGCTGTAGCTAGTCAGAACCTACTGATTCAGTAGGTTGAAGATCTAAGTTGGCTTCCTGGTTTGGGTTGTTTGTCCATTGTGGAGACAAGTTTATTCCCCCCGCAGACAAGTTTGACCCACTTGTTCAGCGTTCTGGGTCATTTATTGAATGGGAATGTCAGCAAGGAAACAGCACGACCGCCAATCTCAGAATCTTCTTGGAAGGGGCCGTGAGAACTATTCTGGTGGAAACCTGGCCAGACTCATTATACTCTCTGGTAAAGCTAACTGTTTGCTGGTTGAAAGTGAACATGACGGACAACCAAACAGGCTAAACACAGAAAGGCAAGCTAAGTCTGGCAATCGGGTAGGGGCCTAGTACTGGGGGTATTGGGCCCCACTCCTCCGACTTCGCATGCGAACAAGCGGCGGGTGGGCACCTCAAAAGCTCTCCCCCCCACCCTGCCGGCGGCCAGATAACTATTTACGGACCTACCTTCACACTCGACTGCCAACCACGTCGCCCGTTTGGTTTTTTGGAGTTCACCACGAGACAAAAAGGGAACCAACGTGTGGATGAATCCAGACAACGACTTTAGTTCCCCATGGCTCTTCGGAGGTTCCACCTAGCCACCCGACGGCACCGAGTCACAAAGCAAAGCTGTGACTACACTGTACGTATATACATGTATTGGATATATCTATCTATGTATATCTATACATATATATATATGCGAAGATGTTTAGGCGAATGGTCATGATTCGCCGACCCAACAAGAGACTTACCCATGAAAGAAAGCTTCCTCATGCATGGGGTTGCGCACTCCCTCGTGTCGCTGGAATTTCCCCAGATAGGTCTGGTTGGACCCAAGCATCATTGCACTCATTGGAGAGGGCAGGATCTACATTGGATGTGTTTGCCTCAGACGCGGCCCTTAGGTCCCAATGCTTTTAAGAAACATCCATCGAATTTTGTTTGTTTTTATTTTTTTAATGTGTCCTAGGGCGAATTTTGTTTGGCACAATGAGACACAAGGGCGCAATGAATTACCTGCAGCTCCCCAACCTCCCACCAGGAACCTGAAGTCCGGCCTTCAGGATGCACCTTGACGCCCCTTTCAGCCTCTCTGAAAACGGGAGCTTGGAGCTTGGCGGTTTGCAGATGCGAGTTTCCCAAACCCATGGCATAGCTGTTGCAACTGAAAGCCCAGACCTCCGGGCTTGATGACGGCAGAGCCCCGGTTGATCTTCATCGAGTCAAACTTGGGGAACTCGGATCATGTTTGCGGAACCCTCCGTCCCCCTGCCCCGCGAGGAGAGGTTTATTCATCCGTCCTCCCCCCCCCGTCCGCCAGTAGGAGGGGTTTATTCATCCGGCCCCGAGTACAGAAGGAGGGGTTGATTTCGTTGAGCTTTCAAGGCAAAAACCGCCCAGCGGAAGAAAGGGGCAGTTGTCTGGCCAGACGTCCTCCAGGACGCCGGCACTCTGCTGGGCCAGGCGGTTGCGAAGGCTCGCGGTCTTGGAGGACAGGTCCAGCGATTGCACGTGGCCTCAGACAGCTTTTGAGACTTGCTGGTTTCCGTTTGGCTTCCCTTTCGATGAGTTGGTATTCGTCGGGCTTAGGGTGGAAGTTGAGTGCTTCCTGAAGTGAAGGAAGTGCAGCCTTCATTTTAAACCAACCCCGAAAAGGGTACCCTCAAAAAAAGAGAGACACCACCACCTCTGGCCCATGTCCGAAGCTTTACCAGCAAGAAGGCTTTCCCTGCGTTCAGTGGCAAAACCTCCCCTTCGAGCCTTCGGTAGAAAGCTGGTCCCAAAGGGACAAGAGGCAGGGCTCACCGGAATTTTCCCCTACAACTTGATCAATTGACTGGAGGTGTTCATTGAAGCTGCCATTTTTGGAGGTTCCGAAAAGGGACATGGAGGAAACCAGAGGACATGCCAATTTTATTCCCAAAGGTGGCTTCGTCCTTGCTAAAGGACAAGTGGCTTTTTGCCTCCATCGCCTACCATGGAGTTGAGTTAACATCACCCTATTCCATTTGTTCAGTCTTCCAGGGAGACTGAAGCTAAATGAGCTTTGTTTATCATGTTCATTTTGTTTTTTCATACATTTGTCAATCTTCCACCGACCCTTTCCGCGAAGCTCCCCCAGCGTGAAATATTTCTTCTGCAACGCTGGTTACTTTGGTTGCTTCTTTTGGAGCTTCTGACATGTAGTACATGTGTTGTCTACCAGTAGAGCCGGCGAAGCCGGTGGGCGGAAGTTTCCAAAATATAAAAACTATAGTTATCTTTCTCTTTCTTTTCTTGGCTCTTTTCTCATTCTTCCTTTCTTCCTTTCTTTCCTTCCTCCCTTCTTTCCTTCTTTCTATCTGTCTTTTCTTTCTTTTGTTTGCTTGTCTATCTATTTTTCTCTACCTATCTATCTACCTAACTACCTATCTATCTATCTATCTCTCGTGTTATCTATCTATCTGCTTACCTATCTATCTCTCTATCTATTTATCTATCTATTTATCTGTCTATCTATCTTCTGTTTGTTTATCTATCTAACGATTTATCTCTCCAGCTAGCTCTTTATCTCTCTTTCTTTCTATCTTTCTTTCTATCTTTCTATCTCTCTTTCTTTCTACTTATTTATCTCTCTATCTCTTTCTCTATCTCTTTCTATCTATCTATCTATCTATCTATCTATCTATCCATCTATCTCTCCATCTATCTCCCGCGTATCTATCTATCTATCTATCTATCTATCTATCTATCTGTCTCTCTAGTCTATCTCTCTATCTATCTATCTCGATATCTCTCTATGTATCTCTCTTTCTACCTATCTATCTATCTATCTATCGATCTCTCTTTCTATCTATCTATCTACCTACCTACCTATCTCTCCATCTATCTATCTATATCTCTATATATATATATCTGAATCTATTTGTCTGTCTAACTAACTAACTATCTATCTATCTCTCTTTGTATCTATCTATCTATCTCCCTTCCTATCTATCTATCTATCTGTCTATCTATCTATCGATCTCTCTTTCTATCTACCCATATACCTACCTACCTATCTATCCATCTATCTATAGATCTATATATCTATATATATATATATCTGAAGCGATTTGTCTATCTAACTAACTAACTATCTATCTATCTCCCTACCTATCTACCTATCTATCTATCTACCTATCTATCTATCTCTGTATCTATCTATCTATCTATGTATCTATCGTCTATCTATCTATCTGTATCTATCTATCTATCACTATTTTCTCTATCTTTCATCTATCTATCTATCTATCCGTCTATCTCTCTATATATCTATCTATCTACCTACCTCTTTTATCTATATTTCCATCTATCTGTGTATCTCTCTCTCTCTCTCTATCTATCTATCTATCTATCATCTATCTATCTATCTATCTATCTATCTATCTATCGATCTCTCTTTCTATCTATCTAGCTATCTATGTCTCTGGTTTCTCTATCTTTCTCTACCCATCTATCTATCTAACCGTCTATCTATCTACGCATCTATCTATCTCCCTCTGTTTATCTATCTAGTCTATCGATCTATCTATCTATCTATACCTAAACTAGCGAAAGTGCTGTGCCTGCCACGAAATCTGTACTTGACCTTGCGAAAGTGCTGCGCCTGCCGCGAATTTGGCACTTGACCCTGCGAAAGTGCTGCGCCTGCCACGAAATCTGTACTTGACCTTGCGAAAGTACTGCGCCTGCCACGAAATCTGCACCTGATAGTTCGAAAGTGCTGCGCCTGCCACGCAATTCAAACCTTGAGAAAAGTTGACCTTGCGAAAGTGCTGCGCCTGCCACGAAATCCGCACCCGACCTCACCAAAATGCTGCGCCTGCCACGCAATTCAAACCTTGCGAAACCTCTGCGTTGCCGTGCCAATGGGCCCGGCGCCGACCCCGCTCCGCCCGCTCCGACCCCGCTCCGACCCCGCTCCGACCAGACGCCGCGGACAGGCTAGCTTTCGCATCTCCGGAGACGCCGATTCGCGCACAGGGCCACGCTTTTTGCGACTTTCTCATCTGCGAGAATGCCGATTCACGCACAGGGCCACGCTTTTTGCGACTTTCTCTTCCCCTGCCACACGCGCGCGCTTGCGAAAGTGCTGCGCCTGCCACGAAATCCGCACCCGACCTCACCAAAATGCTGCGCCTGCCACGCAATTCAAACCTTGCGAAACCTCTGCGTTGCCGTGCCAATGGGCCCGGCGCCGACCCCGCTCCGAGCCCGCTCCGAGACCGCTCCGAGACCGCTCCGACCAGACGCCGCGGACAGGCTAGCTTTCGCATCTCCGGAGACGCCGATTCGCGCTTCTCATCTGCGAAAATGCCGATTCACGCACAGGGCCACGCTTTTTGCGACTTTCTCTTCCCCTGCCACACGCGCGCGCATTTTTTCTCGCGGGCTTATTCCTTCTCTTGTCATTTGTCTCAGAGAGCTAGTTTTCAATTAGTTGCCGTAACACAGAAGTTCCTTCTAAACTTCCTTTATTATACTTCTAGAAATATGTGGTTTCTACCATCATTTCAGCGAAGGGCAAAGTGCAAGATGTCTTCAAGCATTGACCCACACAACTGCTTGGTGCTTAGGTCAAGCTGCAAAAACCATGATTGCTTGTTGTCACCTCTGTCTTGGGTTGTTGAAACGAGGGTGAACCACAACTTTGCGCGTAAACCGTCGGTGTGACGTTGCCTCTTGGCCCAAGTTAACGGTTGCCAACCTCCCGAATGTGTCACTGTGTTGATGGCGCTCAGCTTGGTTGACGTTGGAAGGGAAGCACAAATTCTCAAATTTTAGCAGTTAGTGGGGATTTCCCACTAAACCACAATAAGCAAAAATGTAAAATCTTTCCCAACAACTACCATGTCAGGCTGGCATGAAGGTTTGCGCCATCCGCAAACACAAGCCTCGCCCAACATCGTACCATCCAATCGCCGAGAAGCAGTTCACAAGCATGGCAGTGAGGATGAAGTTCACACCTGGCAACGTGAAACAAAGACCTTTTTATCGTCAATATCAACTTGAGAGTGAGGTGGAAAAACCGCGCTTGCCAAGTGGACACGGCAAAAAGGTAATTGTTTGTTTTGCTCAGTGGCCCCCAAATGGACCCTTCTTAAAGGAAAACACGCACCACTGGGAAACTGGGAAAGGACTGCTATTCACTCGAGAAGCAATCGCCTCTACTAGTCCTCCAGTGGAGAGGTTAGAATACGGGTACCAACTTTTTTCTGTAGTCTATTCCAGCAGGGGAACCCTCCCCCCCAAACAAGTTGGTAGAGAAGGGCACTGGGGGTCAACAATTAGCTTCTCCAGCTGGTGGAAGGCCGCTGCACCGCCAAGAAAAACAACGCTGCATCCAGAAGGGGCGTTTGATGTGTGCACTGAAACAAGGGGCGCAACCAACTCGCTTCAGAGTCTAGGGACAACGAGGGCGCAACCAAGTTTTTTCCAGAGCTTCAAGCGAGAACAGGGAACGATGTAGCACAAACACCGTCCCAAACAAAGCACCTGTGCAGAATCTGCAAGGTCTATGCTCCAAGGTTCGCTGGCTACGTGTCTGACAGCTCCGGGTCACAACTTTCCAAGATAGAGAGGCTTCTGAGCAAAGGTTTTCAGGCGGGTTCGCGTGTCAAAAACTGGTTTCCGCATCAAATAGCTGGTCTGAAGTATGATTGACCAAAAGTTGGATACCCGCTGAAGCCCACAAAAAAAAAAAAACAATCCACCCCTCCCCCCTAAAAGGGGCAAAAGGGCACTACTGGGGGACCTTGTTCTGGAAAGGTAGTCAGTGCACTTCCATGCTTGCCATGTGGAACTCGATTGTCACGAAAACCTCCCCCCGCTGTCACATTCCTTCGAACTATATCTGCTTCTTTGCGAATCCTCTTTGCATTTGCCATTGAACACCGCCGCAACTTGGTTCATTGCGGGCATAAAACCTCCCCCCGCTGTCACATTCCTTCGAACTATATCTGCTTCTTTGCGAATCCTCTTTGCATTTGCCATTGAACACCGCCGCAACTTGGTTCATTGCGGGCATCCCGGTTGCCCAAAGGACGTGAAGATACAAGGTGAACCTCGGTTGCGAAATCTGCTCCCCTGCTAAAAGTGATTAACTTTTAGTGGTTTAATGGAACACCCACTAGTTGGCAAAAAGTTAGTCCTAAGAGCCAAGCAAAATGCACCAAAGTAACCTTTTGGGACCTTGACCCATAGGCCAGGAGGTCGGATCCCGTCGGTGGGCTAAGTTATGTGAAGGTTGAGTGACACCTGCCTCGGCAGCTGATATCATTCGCCTCGGCTTTCGATTCAGGAGTTTGGAAAGTTGCCTCGAAGCCTCAAGAGACGTCCCGAGTTGGTAGTTTGTGTTTTTTAGGGGACTGTAAGAAAGGCGCGGTGTTCTTTTGGCTTTCCTTGAAAGCCACCCCCGAAAAAGAGGTGCCCTCCAAAAGACACGCTTCATGTGGGGAATTTCTGAAAATGGTGGACTTCCTCCACTGGCAACCAACACGAAACCAACTAGTTTATGGCACCAATCCCATTTTGACTAGGTCCTCCAGTAGAGAGGTTAGAATAATAAGGGTACCCTTTTTTCCGTAGTCTATTGTAGTAGGGGGTTTCCCTCCCAACCAAAAAAAGAAACGGTGAGAAAGTTGGCACCCTTTCTCTGGGGTACCTAGTTGAGCAACGCCCATATTTCGCCTCTCTGAGCGTCTCCCCAGCACTGGAACTCCGGGCCCAAGGGGATAGGTTCAGGGAACAAATGGATGTCTCTGATGCGCTTACTAGGGGCAAAGCAACCAAGTTTGGGGTGCTAGGGTGCTTCAAAAACGAAATTGCGTCATGATTGTAGAGGCAAACTATGGCAATGGACTATTGGCAATTGTACAGCCCCCTGCACACTTTTTGGGTCGGCAAAGGAAACGTCGGGCCTCGTGTGCACCGCAAGAGTCTAGCCGCACGCTGAATATGCGACTCCATTGAGTATGGCATGTGGATATGAGATCTTGCCTGCCCGGGTGTTCAATCCCATGCGCGCTTTTCCACAGCTCAAGCCATCAGCCAACTCCTGAAACCCGATCACGGAAAAGGACATTGCTCAGCCCACAGAAGCCCAACGAAGGCTTCCATCCGCAACTCAGTGGAAGATCCGTTCCTTTGAAGCGTTCCTAAGCACTGACCCCAAAGCTTGGTTGCTGTTGACCCCCCCTGCAAAAAGTGTACCCCAAAAGTTAAAGTCTAAAGATCCAACCCAATAGCAGTCAAGAAAGATACTGTTGGAGAAAAGGGGCAACACATAAATGTTGAATGGGCGCCTCGTGACGCAAGACACCCTGCTCAGTTCGTCCATCTAGGAGCCCAAGACCTGACGTATGATGGTGTTTTGACACCTAATGGGACTCACCTTTGGCTTCGAACCTGGCTGCAAGCGTAGCTCGTTAGACTGTTTGAATTTGCCCAGATATCTGGGGCAATACATGAGATGGAACCCAGGGGACTTAGCTAGAGCAAAGCCCAAAGCAGAAACATAACACCCAATTGATGGGAATAAGGCAGCTTTGGGTAGTTGACTTTGAATGGAAAGGCAATCCAAACAGATAGGCAGAAACAGGTCATTGCGTGTCTGGGCTACGCCAAGGGGAGACAAATCTGGGCATTGTGCGAAATTTCCAAAACCAGAAGAAAGGGATTTTGCGGGATCTACGTCATAGTGATCTCGATTTACCCGGCGAGCTCGCAATGAAAAAGGCAAGTTGATGGTAAATCCGCCGACCCCTTCTCCTCAAAGGGGGAGGCGTACGGGAAGGGCGGTTAGAAGTCCATAACCGAAGATTCAACATCATCATCATCATCATCGTCATCATCATCATCATCATCATCATCATCGGCGTGGTGGTCGTCGCCGCTACCCCGTTAGACCCGATTTGAGATGCAGAAGATGCGTGGACATGATTATCATGATGACTGCTGGTGATGCTGAGGATGCGTCATCATGATTATCATGTCAGTTCATCATCATCATCATCAGCATCATCACGGTGCTTATCATCATCATCTTCTTCGTCATCGTCCTTATCTTTTTTTTTATATACGTTTCAAGTGTCCCGTTAGACCCGATTTGAGATGCAGAAGATGCGCGGACATGATTATCATGATGACTGCTGGTGATGCTGAGGATGCGTCATGATGATTATCATGTCAGTTGGTGTTCATCATCATCATCTTCTTCGTCATCGTCCTTATCTTTTTTTTATATACGTTTCAAGTGTCCCGTTAGACCCGATTTGAGATGCAGAAGATGCGTGGACATGATTATCATGATGACTGCTGGTGATGCTGAGGATGCGTCATGATGATTATCATGTCAGTTCATCATCATCATCATCAGCATCATCACGGTGCTTATCATCATCATCTTCTTCGTCATCGTCCTTATCTCTTTTTATATACGTTTCAAGTGTCCCGTTAGACCCGATTTGAGATGCAGAAGATGCGCGGACATGATTATCATGATGACTGCTGGTGATGCTGAGGATGCGTCATGATGATTATCATGTCAGTTCATCATCATCATCATCATCAGCACGGTGCTCATCATCGGTGCATCATCATCATCTTCTTCGTCATCGTCCTTATCTTTTTTTATATACGTTTCAAGTGTCCCGTTAGACCCGATTTGAGATGCAGAAGATGCGTGGACATGATTATCATGATGACTGCTGGTGATGCTGAGGATGCGTCATGATGATTATCATGTCAGTTGGTGTTCATCATCATCATCTTCTTCGTCATCGTCCTTATCTTTTTTATATACGTTTCAAGTGTCCCGTTAGACCCGATTTGAGATGCAGAAGATGCGTGACATGATTATCATGATGACTGCTGGTGATGCTGAGGATGCGTCATCATGATTATCATGTCAGTTCATCATCATCATCATCATCATCACGGTGCTTATCATCATCATCTTCTGCGTCATCGTCCGTATCTCTTTTTATATACGTTTCAAGTGTCCTGTTAGACCCGATTTGAGATGCAGAAGATGCGCGGACATGATTATCATGATGACTGCTGGTGATGCTGAGGATGCGTCATGATGATTATCATGACAATTGGTGTTCATCATCATCATCTTCTTCGTCATCGTCCTTATCTTTTTTTAAGTACGTTTCAAGTGTCCCGTTAGACCCGATTTGAGATGCAGAAGATGCGTGGGCATGATTATCATGATGACTGCCGGTGATGCTGAGGATGCGTCATGATGATTATCATGTCACTTCATCATCATCATCATCATCATCATCACGGTGCTCATCATCATCAGCTTCTTCGTCATCGTCCTCATCTTATTTTTTGTATACGTTTCAAGTGTCCCGTTAGACCCAATTTGAGATGCAGAAGATGCGCGGACATGATTATCATGATGACTGCTGGTGATGCTGAGGATGCGTCATGATGATTATCATGTCAGTTCATCATCATCATAATCAGGATCATCATCACGGTGCTCATCATCATCATCTTCTTCGTCATCGTCCTTATCTTTTTTTATATACGTTTCAAGTGTCCCGTGTGACCCGATTTGAGATGCAGAAGATGCGCGGACATGATTATCATGACTGCTGGTGATGCTGAGGATGCGTCATGATGATCATCATGTCAGTTCATCATCATCATCATCATCATCAGCATCATCACGGTGCTTATCATCATCATCTTCTTCGTCATCGTCCTTATCTTATTTTTTATATACGTTTCAAGTGTCCCGTTAGACACGTTTTGAGATGCAGAAGATGCGCGGACATGATTATCATGATGACTGCTGGTGATGCTGAGGATGCGTCATGATGATTATCATGTCAGTTGGTGTTCATCATCATCATCTTCATCAGCATCATCACGGTGCTTATCATCATCATCTTCTTCGTCATCGTCCTTATCTTATTTTTTATATACGTTTCAAGTGTCCCGCTAGACCCGATTTGAGATGCAGAAGATGCGAGGACATGATTATCATGATGACTGCTGGTGATGCTGAGATGCGTCATGATGATATATGTCAATGATTCATCATCATCATCATCAGCATCATCACGGTGCTTATCATCATCATCTTCTTCGTCATCGTCCTTATCTTTTTTATATACGTTTCAAGTGTCCCGTTAGACCCGATTTGAGATGCAGAAGATGCGCGGACATGATTATCATGATGACTGCTGGTGATGCTGAGGATGCGTCATGATGATTATCATGTCAGTTGGTGTTCGTCATCATCATCTTCTTCGTCATCGTCCTTATCTTTTTTTATATACGTTTCAAGTGTCCCGTTAGACCCGATTTGAGATGCAGAAGATGCGTGGATATGATTATCATGATGACTGCTGGTGATGAGAGGATGCGTCATCATGATTATCATGTCAGTTCATCATCATCATCATCCTCAGCATCATCACGGTGCTTATCATCATCATCTTCTTCGTCATCGTCCGTATCTCTTTTTATATACGTTTCAAGTGTCCCGTTAGACCCGATTTGAGATGCAGAAGATGCGCGGACATGATTATCATGATGACTGCTGGTGATGCTGAGGATGCGTCATGATGATTATCATGTCAGTTGGTGTTCATCATCATCATCTTCTTCGTCATCGTCCTTATCTTTTTTTATATACGTTTCAAGTGTCCCGTTAGACCCGATTTGAGATGCAGAAGATGCGTGGACATGATTATCATGATGACTGCTGGTGATGCTGAGGATGCGTCATGATGATTATCATGTCAGTTCATCATCATCATCATCATCATCATCATCATCACGGTGCTCATCATCATCAGCTTCTTCGTCGGCGTCCTCATCTTATTTTTTATATACGTTTCAAGTGTCCCGTTAGACCAAATTTGAGATGCAGAAGATGCGCGGACATGATTATCATGATGACTGCTGGTGATGCTGAGGATGCGTCATGATGATTATCATGTCAGTTCATCATCATCATAACCAGCATCATCATCACGGTGCTCATCATCATCATCTTCTTCGTCATCGTCCTTATCTTTTTTTATATACGTGATGATGATGAACATGATTATGATGATGAACATGATGATGATGATGATGATGAAAATGATAATGATGACGATGACGATGATGAATAATCATCACTACGCATCCTCATGATGAACATGATAAGTAAGCATGATCATGTTCCTCATCATGTTCGTCCTGTTAGACCCGACTGGAAATGCGGAAGATGCGTTGTCATGATTGTCATGATGACTGCTGCTGATGATGAAAATGCAAATGATGATGAACATGATGATGAAAATGATGATGATGATGATGATGATGATGATGATGGAGTAGTGGTGTTTTGACCAAACGGGTACAAATTTAAGCAGCGAGTATGATGAACATGATGTTGAAAATGATGATGGCGCTCTTCTGACCCGACTGGAAATGCAGAGGTCATGATAACTGCTGCTGATGCTGGGGATGATGCTAACTGCTGGTGATGCTGAGGATGCGCAGTGATAGGATGATGATGATGGTGAACATAATGAGGAACATGATGACGATGATGAACATGATGAAAATGATCATGATGGACACGATGATGAAAATAATGAGGAACATGATGATGAACATGATGATGGTGATGATGATGATGATGATGAACATGATGAAAATGATCATGATGGACATGATGATGAAAGTGATGATGTTCATCATCATTATCATCCTCCTCATTTTCATCATGTTCATCATCATCATCATCATCGTCATCATACAAATTCATCATCATCATATTCATCATCCTCATCATCATCATCATCATCATCGTGTTCATCATCAGCATCAGCATTTGCATCATCATGTTCCTCACCATGTTCATCATCATCACCAATGCGCATCCTCATGATGAACATGACAAGAAAGCAGGATCATGTTCCATCATCAAAACCGTGGCGCTCTTCTTTTTTTTATATACGTTTCAAGTGTCCCGTTAGACCCGACTGGAAATGCAGAAGATGTGTTGTCATGATTGTCATGGTAGCTGCTGCAGATGCTGGGGATGTGATGAACGTGAAAATGATGATGATGACGTTGATGATGATGGTGATGTTCATCATCATCGTCATCGTCATCATCATCATCATGATCATCATCATTTTCATCATCATCATTTTCCATCATCATGTTCATCATCATCATCAGGTTCATCATCATCATGTTCATCATCATCATCATCATCATCCTCATCATCATCATCATCATCATCATTTTCACGTTCATCACATCCCCAGCATCAGCAGCAGTTATCATGACAATCATGACAACACATCCTCTGCATTTCCAGTAGGGTCTAACAGCACACTTGAAACGTATGCCACAGCCCGAAGGCTGTGGCAGCCACAGCCCGAAAACTGTGGCGGATACAGCCCGACGACTGTACCAAAGCCACAGCCTGAAGGCTGTGGCAGCCATAGCCCGAAAGCTGTGGCGGATACAGCCCGAAGACTGTACCAAAGCCACAGCCCGAAGGCTGTGGCAGCCACAGCCCGAAAGCTGTGGCAGATACAGCCCGAAGACTGTACCAAAGCCACAGCCCGAAGGCTGTGGCAGCCACAGCCCGAAAGCTGTGGCAGATACAGCCCGAAGACTGTACCAAAGCCACAGCCCGAAGGCTGTGGCAGCCACAGCCCGAAAGCTGTGGCAGATACAGCCCGAAGACTGTACCAAAGCCACAGCCCGAAGGCTGTGGCAGCCACAGCCCGAAAGCTGTGGCAGATACAGCCCGAAGACTGTACCAAAGCCACAGCCCGAAGGCTGTGGCAGCCACAGCCCGAAAGCTGTGGCAGATACAGCCCGAAGACTGTACCAAAGCCACAGCCCGAAGGCTGTAGCAAAGCCACAGCCCGAAGGCTGTGGCAGCCACAGCCCAAAAGCAGCCCGAAGACTGTACCAAAGCCACAGCCCGAAGGCTGTGGCAGCCACAGCCCGAAATCATCATCCTGATGATAATCATCACTGCGCGTCCTCAGCATCACCAGCAGTTAGCATCATCCCCAGCATCAGCAGCAGTTATCATGACCTCTGCGTTTCCAGTCGGGTCAGAAGAGCGCCGTCATCATTTTCAACATCATGTTCATCATACTCGCTGCTTAAAGTTGTACCCGTTTGGTCAAAACACCACTACTCCATCATCATCATCATCATCATCATCATCATTTTCATCATCATGTTCATCATCATTTTCATTTTCATCATCATCAGCAGCAGTCATCATGACAATCATGACAACGCATCTTCTGCATTTCCAGTCGGGTCTAACAGGACGAACATGATGAGGAACATGATCATGCTTACTTATCATGTTCATCATGAGGATGCGTAGTGATGATTATTCATCATCATCATCATTATCATTTTCATCATCATCATTATCATCATGTTCATCAACATCATCATCATGTTCATCATCATCATGTTCATCATCATCATTTTCATCATCATGTTCATCATCATCATAATCATTTTCATCCTCATCATCATGTTCATCATCATCATCATCATGTTCATCATGTTCATCATCATCATCATCATCATCATCATCATCATCATTTTCACGTTCATCACATCCCCAGCATCAGCAGCAGTTATCATGACAATCATGACAACACATCCTCTGCATTTCCAGTAGGGTCTAACGGCACACTTGAAACGTGTATGCCACAGCCCGAAGGCTGTGGCAGCCACAGCCCGAAAGCTGTGGCGGATACAGCCCGACGACTGTACCAAAGCCACAGCCCGAAGGCTGTGGCAGCCACAGCCCGAAAGCTGTGGCGGATACAGCCCGAAGACTGTACCAAAGCCACAGCCCGAAGGCTGTGGCAGCCACAGCCCGAAAGCTGTGGCAGATACAGCCCGAAGACTGTACCATCGCCACAGCCCGAAGGCTGTGGCAGCCACAGCCCGAAAGCTGTGGCAGATACAGCCCGAAGACTGTACCAAAGCCACAGCCCGAAGGCTGTGGCAGCCACAGCCCGAAAGCTGTGGCAGATACAGCCCGAGACTGTACCAAAGCCACAGCCCGAAGGCTGTGGCAGCCACAGCCCGAAAGCTGTGGCAGATACAGCCCGAAGACTGTACCAAAGCCACAGCCCGAAGGCTGTGGCAGCCACAGCCCGAAAGCTGTGGCAGATACAGCCCGAAGACTGTAACCAAAGCCACAGCCCGAAGGCTGTGGCAGCCACAGCCCGAAAGCTGTGGCAGATACAGCCCGAAGACTGTACCAAAGCCACAGCCCGAAGGCTGTGGCAGCCACAGCCCGAAAGCTGTGGCAGATACAGCCCGAAGACTGTACCAAAGCCACAGCCCGAAGGCTGTGGCAGCCACAGCCCGAAAGCTGTGGCAGATACAGCCCGAAGACTGTACCAAAGCCACAGCCCGAAGGCTGTGGCAGCCACAGCCCGAAAGCTGTGGCAGATACAGCCCGAAGACTGTACCAAAGCCACAGCCCGAAGGCTGTGGCAGCCACAGCCCGAAAGCTGTGGCAGATACAGCCCGAAGACTGTACCAAAGCCACAGCCCGAAGGCTGTGGCAGCCACAGCTCGAAAGCTGTGGCAGATACAGCCCGAAGACTGTACCAAAGCCACAGCCCGAAGGCTGTGGCAGCCACAGCCCGAAAGCTGTGGCAGATACAGCCCGAAGACTGTACCATCGCCACAGCCCGAAGGCTGTGGCAGCCACAGCCCGAAAGCTGTGGCAGACCTCATCATTTTCATCATCATGTCCATCATCATCATTTTCATCATGTTCATCATCATCATCATCACCATCATCCTTTTCATCATCATGTTCCTCATTGTGTTCATCATCATCATCATCCTGATGATAATCATCACTGCGCGTCCTCAGCATCACCAGCAGTTAGCATCATCCCCAGCATCAGCAGCAGTTATCATGACCTCTGCATTTCCAGTCGGGTCAGAAGAGCGCCGTCATCATTTTCAACATCATGTTCATCATACTCGCTGCTTAAATTTGTACCCGTTTGGTCAAAACAC
>CAUJNA010000527.1:0-132500 GCA_963377175.1 Effrenium voratum | reverse complement strand
ATACATACATACATACATACATACATACATACATACATACATACATACATACATACATACATACATACATACATACATACATACATACATACATACATACATACATACATACATACATACATACATACATACATACATACATACATACACATACATACATGCATGCATACATACAAACATACAAACATGCATACATACATACATACATACATGCATGCATACATGCATACATGCATACATACATACATACATACACGATTTTTTGTGCTGACATTTGTCCGTCTGAAGAGCTCCCTGACCGCAAACTGGGGTCGGCGGCACTGGGCGGCAGCCCTTAAATCCGGCCACCGGACGTGATCGGGCCGCAGGCCAAAGCCCGTTAGGGCTTACCTTCAGGTATAAGGCCGCGCGCCCCATGCCGCCGACCATGCGCGGACCATGCGCATACGTTTTGTGCTGGGCCCTCCCTTATAAGGGGCGAAGGATTTGCGGATTGGTTTAGGCGATTTTTGTAGCATTTCCCCGCAGCGCCCAAAAACGAACATTTTTAGGGGGTGCCTAATACTGGACAACACCCCCAGCACTGCCAGCATCATCCCGGATGATGCGGATGATGTTATGCATGCTGGCGATGCGGGGGATGCTGGGATGTTGTCCCCTAAGTCGGGCCAATTTTGCCGAAAACGTGCAACCTGAAAACCTTAAAATCTAAAGTGGATGGAAATGGATGGAAAATGGCCTGGATTGAAATCTCAAAATCCTAAAGTCTTAGATTCTTAAAATCTTAAAATTTTTATCTAACAATCAATCTTAGAATCTCAAAATCTTAAAATCTTAGAACTTAGAATGTTAAAATCTAAAAATATAAAAACTTCCTAAAGTCTTCGAATATTGAAATCTTAAAAACCTTATGTCTTAGAATCTTGAGATCTTAAACTCTTAAAATATGAAATCTTAGAGCCTTAATTCTTAAACCATTGAAACCTTAAATTCCGAAAGTCTTCAAATCTGAGACCCTTAGAATCTCAAAGTTTTTAGAATTTTAAAATCTTAACATCTACTCATCGGACTTACAGGAAAGGGAAGTGACAGAAACCCTCATGTCTTTGAATCTTCAGATGTTAAAATCTTAAAATATGAAGTTCCTAAATTCTCAAAGTCTGAAAAGCTCAGAATCTTAAAAGCTTCAAAAACTTAAATTCTTCAAATCTCGAACTATTGCAGTCTGAAAATCTTGAATTCATAAACAAGTAAAAAAATAAAATTCCTTCAATACGGGCTATATTATTCTAAATTCCTTAAACTCTTAATCTTCAACTTTTGAAGTCTTGACATCTTAAGATCTTAAAATCTTAAATTCCGAAAGTCGCCAAATCTGAAAATCTCACAAAAAAAAGAATCTTAAAGCCTTCGAAATCTGATAATGGATGGTAAATGGCTGGGCAATGGCCTGGCTGTTATCACCTTCAAAAGCCTTAAATCTTCGAATCTTAAAACCTTAATTCTTCAACCATTGAAACCTTAAATTCCGAAAGTCTTCAAATCTGAGACCCTTAGAATCTCAAAGTTTTTAGAATTTGAAATCTTAACATCTACTCATCGGACTTACAGGAAAGGGAAGTGACAGAAACCCTCATGTCTTTGAATCTTCAGATGTTAAAATCTTAAAATATGAAACTCCTAAATTCTCAAAATCTGAAAATCTCAGAATCTTAAAAGCTTCAAAAACTTAAATTCTTTAAATCCCGAATTATTGCAATCTGAAAATCTTAAATTCAACAACAAGTCAGATATAATAAAATTCCTTCAATCCGGGCAATATTCTAAATTCCTTAACCTCTTAATCTTCAAATTTTGAAGTCTTGACATCTTAAGATCTTAAAATCTTAAATTCCGAAAGTCGCCAAATCTGAAAATCTCAAAAAAAATCAATCTTAAAGCCTTGGATGGAAAATGGCTGGGCAATGGCCTGGCTGTTATAACCTTCAAAAACCTTAAATCTTTGAATCTTAAAACCTTAATTCTTCAACCATTGAAACCTTAAATTCCGAAAATCTTCAAATCTGACCCTTAGAATCTCAAAGTTTTTAGAATTTTAAGATCTTAACATCTACTCATCGGACTTACAGGAAAGGGAAGTGACAGAACGGGCAGGGCAAGGTGCCCGGTGGCCGGCTGTGTCGCGTCAGCGTGTAAATAGCAGGGATCCTTGCATCACACACCTGAACGTTGCCTTGTAAATGGTGGTTTCCCCTGTTTTTGGTGCTGAAAAAGCCACATGTTTCAAATGGGCAGGCAAAAAAATGGAGATCTTTTAAGGAGCCCTGAATGGGCACCGACGGCCAAAAGGAGGCAGCTTTGGGGCGCGGGCCGAGACATCCACGGCCGTTAGGCCCGAGTTCTTCATCAGAAGGGAGGCGATGACATGAGCTCCTGAAGCCCAGTGGGGAAAAATGTGGGCCGCGGTCCTCCAGATTTGAGAGGTCGGAATAAGTTGGTACCAACTTTTTTGGTAGTCTAATTTTAGTGGGGGAACCCTCCCCCAAGAAAAGAAACGGTGAGAAAGGGCAGTACTGGGGGACCTAGTGACAGTAAACAACTCCAAGACATATAGGGATAAACCAAAAAACCGAGATAGGGATGAACAAAATAAAAGAGGCTAACCTGATCTAGAGGCCAATCAGTGCCAGCTAGGGTAACCAGCATATAAGGCCGAGCGGAACCCTATTTGAGGGTGCCCTTTGCGGAGTTCGTTGAAACGAAAACCGAGAGGAAGCCAACCACTTTGGGGGTCCCTCTTATTTGAACACATCCTATAGCTCTCATTAGCTAGGCCACAAAAGCCATGGAAGTCAGCTCTGGATGTTATGCAACACTCTGCCAGCACCTGCACACAAGATGCGAGGAAGTGTATGTTTGCCTACGTGGATCCGGCACATTAAAATCAAACCACACTAAAGCCAGTGAGACTCATCTAGCTCCTCCAGTAGAGAGGTTAGAATAAGGGTACCCTTTTTTCCCGCAAAAAAGAAACGGTGAGAAAGGGCACCTAGCTGGGAGACCTAGTCATCTGTTCTTGCTCACCGATTCTTTTGGCCTGACGCTACCTTTTTCCTTGGGTTTCAGGCACAGGGACCGGAGAAGGACGCCTAAGCCACACTGAGCTTGTGCCTTGAGCACTGGAGGCGCCGATCCTGATGTCTCCAAAAGCGGGGTCTGGAAAACCCATACTATATGCATGCACGTATGTATACATACAAATATGTATATAAATGTGTATATATATATATATGTTACTATATACTATATACGCGTATACACAACAAACCGGTCGGCTATTTGCCACCCCCAGAAGATGTTCAACCGCCATCCCACTGGCGCCGCTGGTGCCGTTTTCCTCCTGCAGGCCGTCACCCCGAAACGACGCTGAGCTGGCCAGGCAGGCGCAAAGAGGAGTCCATCGGCCCAGTTGAGAGGTTAGAAAAAGGGTACCGTCTAAGTACATTCCAGGGGTACCGGTACCTTCCATTTCCATTCTTTCCAGGGGATCCTTCTTTCTAGAAAACCGGCAAAAACCCTGGGGGAAATGGCTGGTTGTTGCAAAGAACAATGGCTGCCAAAGTGTGGTCTGCACTTTGACGACACGGTACAAACAGTCAGCCTCATGGAATGCCCCAGCAGGGTTCTGATGAGGTCCGCAACAAAACTCAGGCTCCTATATTTTTCTTTGGAGAATTACTAGGTCCTCCAGATTTGAGAGGTTAGAATAAGGGTACCCTCTTTTTCTATCGTCTATTTTAGTAGGAGAACCCTCACCCAAAAAAGTTGGTAAAAGGGCACTACTGGGGGACCCAGTAATTGTCTATGCAGTGGAACGTGTCATACATCCCTCTAAACTCTCCAAACGGCTGGGAACCGCCAAGCTAGTGTGCTACGGTTAAGGTCGTTCCAAGAACCTAAGCTGAGTGTAACAAAGCGAAAATCCGGCGAACACAAAGCAGCCGCCTCTGGTAAAAAAAGGGATCCAATCTATTCGAAGCCACACACCGTCCTCTTTGCGTCCTCCCCCCCACATCCGCTCGTACAGTACAGGAGTCACCAATTCGCTCGCGAAGGAGACGTGTGACACGATGTGCAGACGCGTCACACTCGCACTCTTTAAGATGCAAGCTGAAAACAGTCTGAACACAGGACCAAAAAGCAGTGAGAGAGCCTTAGTGTTAGGCATGGTTGATCTACAGACCTAATCATTCAGGCACTGCTGCTACGGCTTCCGATTCGAGGATTTCCCCGAGTTCTTGCATCTTCCTGCATCTGTGCAAACCGCAGGATCTACGTGCGCTCACCTCTCAATCGGCGTGCCAGCTGAACGTCCTGGACGCGCTGTGCTCAGGCAAACAAAGCAGCAGGAAACAAGCCGAACCCTTTCCTCTCGCTTTCCCCTGTATCTGGTGGCTATTTGCATGTCAGAGCCTTGTCAATGGAAAGGAGCCACCGACTAGAACCTATCATCTCAATCCTTTCTGCCAAAGACTCCAAATCCCAGCCAAGCAAAGCCTCAACTGAAGGGTTCGAATCGAACCTTTCTGGGGATCCTGACCCCAAGACGATAACAACTGGACCACTGGTGAAGCTAAAGGTCGATTCACTTTGCACGAAGTAGAGGTGCATCAACCCTGAATTCAGGATTCTAGTAGTCTTTCTCTACCAGCACCGGTTCGGCACTCAACCTTAATCCACTGATGCGATGCCACTCATCCCAGAAAGCTGAAAGCTCCAACTCTCCAACTCTCCAACTGCAACTGCAACTGGACGGTTCGGGCGGGTGTTGATCATGTTTGCCGGGCGGCTTCCAAAGGAAGCCGCTCAGATTCATCTGACCTAAGTAATTTTCTGCATGTCAATAAGTAAAGAACACGCGCGAGCTCGGTTTGCCCCAAGAACGCCACATGTTGCTCCGATCCAGCTGCAAGTGCCAAGCCCGTCTTAGATTATCGCGATTGATTATACATATTATATAATCCTATATAAATATATATGTACATATCTCTATATATATATACATATATATATATACAGGTACACATGTGTATATATATATATTAATGTAGGTACATATATATATATATATAGGTATCGTTGGTTGAAACACGCGAGAAAGGGGGTCCTTTGGCATGATGGTCAAAAAACATAAACTTCACACATATATGGCTGTGGCTCAAAAGCATGTACCAAAATGGCACCCTTGGTAAATGAAACCAAAGACTAAAACCTGCGTAACCCTAGCTCTTTAATTTTGAGCCACACCCATATTGACACCCGGACGCTCACGCTGTGCTCTCTCTACTGGAAGGGGCAGTGGCGGATGCGGGATCCCTGAGACGTACCTGGTATCCCTTCCAAAACGGGGGGGGGCAGTAGAGTCCGTATGGTGGGCACTTAGAGTCTGTTTTGCATGTTTGTGTGCAGTATTGACTTTGTAGCTAGGGTTTGTTTGGTGCCGCAAAAACACTGGAAGTGTCCATGGCACTGGGGGGAGGGAGTGGGGGTCCTTCGGCATGATGGTCACGCGCTTGGCGTGAATGGCGCACAGGTTCGTGTCCTGAGGTGACAGCTTCATGCTGAAGTCTCGCAGAACATCTCCAAGCTATTCAGGAACCGCAAAGGAATAGATACCTTGGATGGGAATGCCAGCTATTATTCTCGGGGTTCCCGGTTTTGAGAAGCACCCGTTTGAGGAGCGACAAACAAACATAACTGACTTTTGGCTCTACCAGTTCTGCTGGCTATAAACCACAAAGGCCTCTCTACAACCCCCCATGCAGTCAGGCAGCAGTACCCCCTCAATCCAACAGTGCATTGGCCGCTTTTAACTAGGTCCTCAGGTAGAGGGGTTAGAATAAGGGTGCCCTTTTTCTGTAGTTTATTTTAGGGGAACCCTCACCCCAACACAGGGTGAGAAAGGGCACTATTGGGGGACACTACCATTGTTATTTTCTGGTTTGAGAGGAAGCCAAATCCAACTCTTGAGTTAGGGTCCGCCCCCAACTCGTTGTGTTTGGGAAAGTCGCGCGCAGTCTTCTGCGATTTTCCGACTAGATTCCCCTTTTCGAACAACCCACCCAAAGAAACCCAACAAGGGTACCTTGGTAGCATCAACTGAATACTGACCCCCGTTTTGACCCCTCAAGCTTGGGTAGCAAGGAACCCTTCAATATTCGAGTCGATTCGGATGTCCTCGAAGAGTCCCACCAGGTAGGCCTCGGCGGCCTCTTGCAAGGCCAGCACTGCTTGGGACTGGAACTTGAGATCCGACTTCACCTCCTGGCAGACTGAACTAGGTCCTCCAGACTGAACTGGACCTAAAATCGTTAGAAGAAGGGTGCCCTTTTTCTGTAGTCAATTTTAGTAGGGAAATCCGCCCCAAAGAAAGGGGTGTCCCTCCACCAGGATTTCTGCTTTGAGTAGGGGCGCACGCGAATTGCTCATGTTGAAGGGATCTCCTGAAACAGTAGACTACTTCACGTAGATGTGGGCAAGCAAAAGGGACAACCTGCACCAAGATGGGTTTGAATCGTGCAATCTACTTTCGCCCGACTGTAAACATCCATTTCACATGCAGGCATGGCCAGGCACAGGAAGACGTGTACGCCTGTCCATCAACACACAATATCCTCCTAAAGAGTGTTTTCGGAAAAAAACAAAAACAAAAAAAACACATATTCCTCCTGAAAGAGCTCAATCAGCCTTTCGGGCCTAGCACCCAACCCAAAGGCCATTGGAGGGTGCTGGTCCCGGGATGTGAATCGTTCCCAAGATACCTCCCAAAGTCGTATGGACACCGAGCCGTCGGTTTGGTTCCCGAAGAACAATCGAAAGCAGCATGTTGTTTCTTTTTTTCTTCTTTTTTTCACATGGACACCCACCCTCCCACTTGTATGGGCCAAAGGGATCTGATCGGTGCAACTCTTATGCTGGAATGTTCTAGAGCGGCTTGACTCGAATTGCCTCGACACCCACACGAATCTCCCAAGTTTCTTGATTACCAGCCCCAGCTTGCCCAAAGCTTGGCTCACCTAAATGCCCGTGTGAGGAACATGCGGCTGTTGCGTTTTATTGTGTCATATACCATCACCAACTAACATGGAAGTGCATAAAGCCCCTTTCATTCAAGAAGGTCGTCTTTCTACCGGGTTTGTTTGCACTTCCATGGAATCGTCGCTGGGAGGTGCCTACCCGAGTTTGGGGCTGGGAACACGCTGGCTTCAGCATGCGGAGCCGGCGTGGCAAATCGAGCCATGGCCTGGGCGATCTCCTTCACCAAGCGCTGAAATGGGAGCTTGCCTAGCAGGGCATAAGGAGTACACGTGGATGGTGTCCACCCAGAGCCAAGTTGGAATGAATCGATTCCCCAACTAAATACCAAACAAAAAGGCAAACAAAACTCAACCATGGTGTCAAAGTGGTGCGAACGGATTTCGTCCATCCACAGTATGAGGGGCAAGTGGGATAGCTGGTGGGGTTCCCAACACCTCTTTTGAAGACAACCCTAATTCAAACGGAAAAGTTGAGATGCTGTGATCATGTCTTGATTTGGTCAGGCCAGCCCAAGTAGTGGTGCTTTGGCGGCTGAGTGCGGCTTTCCCCGAACAACAACCATCTGCTAGGTCCTCCAGAGAGGTTAGAATAAGGGTACCAACTTTTTTCAGGACGTCGATTTTAGTAGGGGAACCCTCCCCCCCAAAAAAAGGGGTTACAAAAACCACGACTGGGGGACCTAGTCAATGTTTTAATCAGCAGTTCCAAAACCTGAAACGAGGGATCCCAGCGTGCTCTTGGGCGGTGTTGCGCTTTTCTCGAAATGCAGAGGGCCCAACCACCAGTTGACAGATCGTCCATCCCTTGGCTAACCCTTGAAGGGAAAACACCAAAAAATGGGTTGTCAGAAGCTGAGGCACGCAGGGAAGCAACAAATTGCACCCCAAACGTCCACACATCTGCTTCCATTTGCTTAAGCCCCGTGGAAAAAAACAAATATTTCCAGTAGTGATATAAATTCCCTTTAAAACCAACAGGGGAACATAAAACATATTCTTAAACAAATGGAAGTCTGGAGACCTTTGTGGAGGTCTCCAGATCGATAAATCCGAAAATCGACTCCCAGCTCCAAGGGGCGGATGAGGAGGTCGGTGGACTTCTGGTACTTTCGGATCTCGCCTGAACGCACCAAGACTCGGTGGCGAAATCTGCGAAGCCCTGCGAAACGTGAAAATCACTTTTCGTGGTTTGATACGGAAAACCGTTTCACTAGTTGGCAAAAAGGTAAAGTCCTAACATCCCTTGGCAAAATGCAAGAAGGAACGTGGACCTGGCGCCGTCCATTACTTATCTTGTGTCCACAAAAAAACCTGGGTAAGTGTGTTTTTGGCAGCCCGTGCATCGGGCGGGAAAATGGGTCTGGCTGTGTGTGGATGCTTGGCAAACTGGGGAGCTCCTCCATAAAGTGCAGAAACCCTTCGCTTTCTAGGTCCTCCGTTAGAAAAAGTTGGTACCGTCTTTTCTTCTGCAGTCTAGTCTGGGGGTTTCCCTCCCCAAAATTCAAAAGAGTTGGTAGAGAAGGGCGGTGTCGCGCCTTTCTACCTGGCAGACTGGGGGACCTTCTCCAGGTGTTTGAGCTGTTTGCTCGCGACTCTCGGCCATATGTGATGCCTTTCGTCTGCCCCGATTGAACTTCTGCTGCTCGCGACTCTCGGCCCATGTGCATGTGAGGCCTTTCGTCTGCCCCGATTGAACTTCCGATTGGTGAGATAGGGTGATCTCCGAATCCCTAGTGGCCGTGAGGAAAAAAAGGCGCCTGATCCAGGCTGTTGATTTTGAGGGAGCCCCCTCCAAAAAGCGGGTGTCCTATACCAAGCTCAAAGCAAAGGAAGAATGGGTTTACATCAAAGCATCCCTTGGCAACGCCAAACTCCACGTCCGCTTTATATGGCAGCTAGGCATCCCGGTAAAGCCCTTCCAAGACAAGGCTTTGAACTACTCCAAAGCAGGGCTGTGGTTGAATGGAATCCACGAATCTCGAAGACTAACCCCAAATAAGAGAGGATTCCAACTTGTATCACAGTGGGGGATAAACCCCGAGCACTCCCACAACCCTCTTAAACAGAACCCCATTTTGCATTCAACCTCCAAAAAGCAGAGGAGCCCCGGACCCAACATATGAGTATCATATGAGGACGTCTGACCCCAAAGACCTCAAACTTCTTGGGTCCCTTACACCTTGCATCAAGGGCCTGAATAGCTTGTTGGATTTTTCCCAAATAGGAATCAGTCCCCTAAGCATGTGGGGTTTCCTTTCGCTGTCCCTTCACATATCAAGCAAACGGGGGGGTCCGATTTCCATTTGAGAAACAATCATTTGGTAGTCCAAAACAATCCACGCCATCCTTTTCAAGGTTACCCGAGCATTTGGGCGATGATTCTTCGTGGTCCCAAATTACTATACACGGCTGCCCTGTGGCCAAGAGAAAAAAAGGGCATCCTTTTTTGGTTGGTTGACTTTAAAGGGGAACCCTTCCCATTGAAAAAAAGGGACGCAGTCTGGCGCTTTGACCGCATCCTTTGGCTGACGCAACAGAGACTACAACTCACAAGTTGGAAATTAAGAAAAACGGCAAGTACGGGACCTTCCTGGGTGAGCTGGTTGTTTCGTCACTTGAAACGTGCAAGTTCAGTAGTGCTAAATTCCCTTCAAAACGAAGAGGGGCACATTAGAAACACACACCCACTCGGTTGCTTTCTGCTCCCCTGCCAAAGTTTAACTTTTAGTGGTTTAATACGGAAAACCCATTGGTTAGCAAAAAGTTTTAAAGTCCTAACTTCCCTTGGCAAAGTGCACCAAAGCCCGCACAGCCACACACACCCAAGACCAGAACAGTTCTTGGGGTCCCTGCGGAGCGCCAGTGTGCCAGGGCGAAAGCGGTGGGTCTTCTTCATGGTCCCCACCACCGGCGCCTCCGCGGAAACAAAAGCACGCGGTGGTTCATGGCTACGCCGGAAACGGTGGTTGGCGTCCCGTTTCTCCCAAATCCAGCCCGAAGAAGGCTTATATAACTCAAATTGTGTAAAAGAGGAGTCCCAAAAACACATGTTCCTCTCGGAATTCACGCCTGAAATCAATCTCAGAAGGAACCAGCCATTGGCCCAGCCATCATCAGATGGGGCCAAGCCCCCTGAGTGAGGTTGCCAAAACTGTCCAGCTTCATGTTACAACCCATACGCTCTACCTCCACATGCCCTAGGTGCACCAAAACCAATGCAGACCCCTTCCTCCTTGCTCCTTGGCCCCAGTCTCAGCTCAGGACGCATCTGGTTGGTTGTAACACTGGTTGAGTTGCTGCGATGATTGTCCTTTGCAGCTTCTGCCGGTCTTGTTTTTTTCGAGGATAACTTGGCGAGCTCTTCAGATCCCCACAAAAAGGGACTGTCTCTGGCTTGAAGGGAAGTTTCAGGACCAAATCCACTTCCGGGGATGGATGAAAGCCATTGGGCAAACTGGTTGAACCGGGTGAAAAGTAGACTTGGTTCGTGTTAGCTCCGTACGCCCTGAAAAACCAATCCTGAAAAGGGGTTCGGTTTCCCTTTTAGCTCAGTCGGCCAAAGGAACCAGACATAAAAAGTTCACCTTTTGCGGACATGACAAAACATAGATCAGAAAGGGGAAACTAGAAGCTCAAAGGGTCGATTCGCTTTGGACGAGTGAGTTAAACAACTGGGTCCTCCAGTAGAAAGGTTAGAATAAGGGTACCCTTTTCTCTGTAGTCTATTTTAGTAGGGGCACCCTCCCCCCAAAAAGTTGGTAGAGAAGGGCACCTAGCTGGGACACCTAGAAAAAAGGATCGCGCAAACAACCGCGCAACTCACCCCCCAGAAGCAAACAACAAGCGCAAAGTTCAGTGGGCATGAGGGAAGAAGTCCACAAGAACGAGTCCAGGAAATACCTCCTCCTCATCGTGCCAAGTGAGTTAAACAGCTGGGTCCTCCAGTAGAAAGGTTAGAATAAGGGTACCCTTTTTCTGTAGTCTATCTTAGTAGGGGAACCCTCCCAACCAAAAAAAGTTGGTAGAGAAGGGTACCTAGCTGGGGGACCTAGACAATGACCGCGCAAACTCGCCCGTCGCACCCTTCCAACGAACCAACAAATGCCAATTTCCCCCTTGCACCTGGGCTTTCAAGGCAAACCAACAGGGAAACCCACAAGGTTCAAGCGTGATCACCTTGGCTTTACTGGCAACCGCTGGGACCATTGGTGTCCTTTTGGAAGAATGGATGGCGCTGGTAAATGGGAATAAAACCCATCTAAACCAGTGCCTCCTATTTTTGACCACACTGACCTAAAAAGGACACCTACTGTGGATGGACGAAATCCTGCACCACCTAAGAAAGAAACCCTGGAATGATGATTCCCCTGTAAATACCAACAAACAATGGCTTCCCGTGGTTTCTTGGGTGGTGCGAAATGGATTGCGTCCATCCACAGTATGACTCGAAGAAGCGCCGCTTTGTTTGACGCCTCCCGCCTGCTTGCGCGCCGCCTTGGCCGCCAGGTCCTCCCGCGGCGCCTTGCCGCCCGCGGACTTCCTCGGATCCCGGCGCGCGGATGCCGGCCGAGGTTCCCGGACGGGGCGCAGGGGTTGGACCGTGTGGGTGTCCCATCGGTTTTGCAGGTTTCACAGGTGGGCATCTTGGGTATGCCTCGTGGCCCCGATCAGTTTGTGGTGGTCACTTTGTTGGGTATTCCTTGCTCTATTTTGACCGTTGGGGTGTGCTTCAAGAACCTTTAGGCCAACAGTCGCTTTTTGCGGGGATCTCAAGAACTAGCCAAGTTCTCCGCAAGAGCCAACAGGAAACTGCAAACAACAATCAACATGGCGGGGGTGCTAGGTTGGCACGTACCCAAATAATTTTGACCCCTTCAAACTTATACTAAAAACCATACAAACCCTGAACCCTTTAATGGAGGGCCCAATGATGCTTCGGGTCAATATTGCGATATTGTTAATTGCTTAATCCAGCTACATTTAAGGTATTGGTCTTTTAGCCATGGCTTCTGGCCTCCCAAGACCTCAACAAGGCTTCGCCTAGGGTATAGTCGTTTGCAGGCTCAAACCCTAAAAGACCAAACCCCAAAAGGAGGTTGCCACAAAAAGTGCCTGTCCCCACCATGTCGGAACTCCCTCCCTATTTTGTCATGGCTATATTGGTGCGGCAGTAGGAAAACAATCACGAATGACGGTCAAGTGAACTGACTGGAAGCCAAACGAAACCTCACTCGCGTGTTGCTTTGTGTCTTAACATGGACATCTGTGTCCCGCTCATTTACTCACACCAAGTACTCCCCTGCAAATAAACATAGGCCCCCCACAAAGGAGTAATCTCCGTTTGGGTGTTGATCTGAAGAGCAAGGTTCAGGCAAGGGGTGCCTTGTGTTCCACCCCCCTTGTTCCTCAAGTTGGCGCTCGATCCAAACACATCTGTTCTAAAATACCCATCTGTGTCTAAAATTGTAGTGCACCAGCTTCCCATGAAAAGCAAAAAGCCCCTGGCTCAGCCAGACTTATCGTGGGTTCTTTGCCCCGGGCGAAAAGGGATCCACGTACATGACCTCGCTATCCGATGTCAAATCCACCCAAAACTACAGCAACAAATGTTCAAAAGGCCCTTCTGTAGTGGGCTGAGAAATTGATTTGGCAATTCTTCAAAGCCACATGCTTAGAACTGAAATCTGTTCTAGCATCATCTTGCGCAACCAAGTGGATGTGTCCAAGCATTGACCCACTCTGGGTCCTAAATAGGGGGTCTGGATACATTGAACATATATCCATCTTCTTTTGGCTTCCTTTGGGTAATTGAACGTTGTGGGGAAATTATTTCGCGCACAAAGCATGTTCATCCACCGCCGCAGATACCTCATGAACCTGGCGGCCGGGAATTGTTGTTCTTTGCGGCCCAGGAGTCTGCGCCGTCATCTTCGTGCGCGCCATGTGTTGCCTCTCCCTTGCGCGGCGCGCGGCGATCGCGGGATCGACGTCAAAACCGGGGGAAGCGGAGGGATTTTTTGACTCGGGGCATTTCCGGGCTGACTCGAAATGGACTGAAGGAATCTGTGATACAAATGATACAAGCAGGGCCGAACCCCAAAGACTCACCCATGGAAGGGGGGAAATTCCAGCTTGTATCACAGAAGGGATAAGCCCAAGCGACACTCAAACCCAACAAACAAAATAGCCACCGACCGAACGGACCGACCCGCCGACCCACTAATCCACCCACTACTCCACGCACTAATCCACCCACCCACCCCTCCATCCACCAATCCATCAACCCACCAACCCACCCACCCACCAACACACCAACCCACCAACCCACCAACCCACCTCTCCACCTCTCCACCTCTCCACCTCTCCACCTATCCACCAAGCCACCAAGCAAGCAAGCAAGCAAGCAGGCAGGCAGGCAAGCAAGCAAGCAAGCAAGCAAGCAAGCAACCAAGCAACCAAGCAACCAAGCAACCAAGCAACCAAGCAACCAAGCAACCAAGCAGCCAAGCAAGCAAGCAAGCAAGCAAGCAAGCAAGCAAGCAACCAACCAACCAGCACAGCAATTCAACACACACCGACATAAACCAATTCAACATGGCCCCTTGTCGATGTAACGAATGCCCAAAGTTCGCCAGACTGGTGCGCACGGCAAACATCCGACACAGCAAAGAAACACGCACACGATTTCGCAGCTTCTCAAGCACACCCGCTGAAGCACGTCTTTCCCACCCCTGAAGGCATAAGAGTTTCGTAACCGAAGGGAACCCTGCCAATTGTGGGTGTACAGGGGCCCATCATTTTGGATGCTCAGCCTCCTTTGCAAATAGGGGCAAACCGTGACTTATCCGAAAACCAACCCCTTTCCCCACTCAAACTCATGACTCTAACTTCATATGTAGGTTGAACATCAAAGTAGGATCCCAAAAGAACAACACCTTTCCCTTACCGGATTCTTGAGTGAAGCCAAACTGGGCCAACCTCATTGGTGGACATGAACCCGCCAAGTGATGTCCAAAGGATCCCCAAGGGCCACGGGTTTGGGAAGCCGCTCCATTGGGGCTGCCACTCAAACCTGCAGCTTTGTTTTTAACGGTGGGTGCTGGAACAAGAGTGCACAGGTACCTGGGCCGTCCTCAGATTTTCCGCGAAAAGTGACTCACTTTTCGTGGTTGACATTCGGAGTTCCAAGACACTAGACACTAAAAATATCTAAAAGGCTAAGGAACCGGATGGCCGGGAGCCACCAAGGTACCAGCTTCAGCTGCGTGGCTTGAGGCCACAGGCTTTTGGACCAGACATTTTGCAGGCTTAGCCTTTTCACCAGCCTGACTTTGTCACTTGGGGCCCTGGGGCATTTTGCCCCAGGAATCACATCAAGTCGACAAAGTCATGTTTGCGCCGCCGTCCGAACCAAACAGACCGAGCCCCGTCTTCCCCTTCGAAAACGAGTCATGTGTGCCGCACATGTGTTGGGTGAAACGTGTGTTCCGGAGCCAAAGGCCATGCCCAAATAGTCCCAGCAAATTCACTTAGCACCCAAAAAGGGGTATTTCTCATGGCCCCCCCGAAAAGGGTCCATTCCCCAGCCCGCCTGGCGGCACGTCGCAAGACGTCAAGGGCGAGCGCTGCGAGCCAGTCTTGCGTGAATCCGCACCAGTCGCGAGTTGAGTGAGTGAGTCGGCACCGAAATGCGCGAGCTGGTTTCCAAGATAGAGGGTGGGTGCATGTTCGCGCGCAAAAGGGCAGTCTGTTTCTTGGTAGATGTCAAAAGCAACCCCCGGAGGTCGAGGACCCTGGATTGATATCTGTGCAATCATTTCAGCAGGCCGCAAGATGGTCCACGTTGACCCGCGTTTGATCCCGGACTCCCCAAAGGCCCGCTGCGAAACAAAAGGCTTTGAAGGGCCCTGGTACCAAGCATCATGAGCACATTGACATGTGCAGCACATGACTCAGAACACAAGAACCGACCGTCATTTACCAAACTGGAAAACATGTCCCAAGATGGGAACCTTGATCCGGACCCTCGCTCGCAGACTCCGGCTAGACGGGATCAACTCTCAGCAAAGGGTCTTTTTTTTCTTCTCGAACTTGGGAGCGCGCACCATGAAAACGTCCAACTCGTCAGGCAGGCAAGACTTGGCGCCAACACGTCAACAAAGGGGGGCCTAAGCGCCCCGGAAAAAATAAAATAGTTCCAGTAGTGATAGATTCCCTTTAAAACCAACGGTGGAAAATACATAATAATCTTAAGCAAATGGAAGTATTCCCAGAGGGTCCCCTACCTTCTGACGTGAACGAATAGCTTGCCACCAAGACAGGTGGTGCACAGGTTCCTCGTTTTCCAAGGGGACAATGGTCCGAAAGGGCCTGACCGTCCCATACTTGGCTGCTATGCGCTGGCTGATGTCGAGCCCGGCTTCACAGACCCACCGGTTTACTAATTCGGGTTCTTGCCCTCCAAAAGAGGCCCTTAACGAGGAATGGATTCTTCCTGGGATGTCACTTAGAGTTCCCACAACAGCTTTCCTGATGTTGCCTAAAAGCAGCTTCCCTGATCTTCCGTGCTGGAAGAAGATTACACACTTATCACAGCCTGCCATGATGCCGGTACAATGCTGGCTTTAGACGTATTGAATCCAAGACCCCAACCCCGTTGGAGAAACGGGTGGTATATGATATTCAAGCTCTGCATCATGTGTTTTGGACGCAATACATGTTTTGCTCCATGCCGCATTAAATCTGCAATACCAACGCGCTCGGGGCAAACGCAACAGTTTCAGGGTACTTGTTATGACGGGCTAGATAATCACATTCTGCTCCCATGATCATGAGGTTCTGTTCGAGGCAGCTTTACCTCATAGTACCCCACCCCCCCATTCAAACTGCTTAAAGCCTTTACTCACTTGCAAGGTGGATCGCCCAAAAAAAGTCCAAATTATATATTTACCACCACAATGGTCCTCCCAAACCGTTAATCGCTTAAAGCAACGAAAAGGACAGCGCCAAGGTCTCCGCGCATGAGCTTCGCTCCGTCGAATTCGGCCATCGGGCACAGGCTTCGGCCGATGACAGGATACAGAGCCAAGCTTCGCGTTCGCGCGCACTCGCCATCGCATACAAATCCGCTGGCCCCTGTTGGGATCTTGACTAGACGTGGACTAAAGCAGGGAGACTCAAAGGTCGTGAGTCTCGTTTTTGGTTGGCCCCTGCGCTTCAAGTCCACACCGCCCAACAAAAACCAATGTGGTCAGAGACTCGCATGTAGGCGGGGGCTACATGGGACGGTTCTGGCAATGAACCACAAACACATCCCCCTCTACACCGCCTCAGGGGAGTCTAAGCATACTGTGTGATTCAGCTTTCATCACTTGGGGGTTCCATGTGCTGACTGATTCCAGACCCTTTCTTCGAGCCCGATTGCAGAGAACCAATAGCAGCCCCATTCACGTATGACCCAACAATGTGTCTAACAATCCTCAGGACTACAGAGGGTTTTGGTAGATGTCCTCTTGCGATGCGGCAAAGCTCGAAAAACAAGGAGCCTTTGACTGGCATTACGAGGTCCTTCTCGAAACTATCATAGGGTCCAGCAATACTCGGTTGCTTTCTGCTCCCCTGCTAAAAGTTTAACTTTTGGTGGTTTAATGGAAAACCCACTAGTTGGCAAAAAGTTAAAGTCCTAACATCCAAGCAAAATGCACCGAAGAGCAGCTCTCTACAGGGCTCCATTCTTTGACGGCTCGCGCAGCTTTGATTGCTTGGAAGATCGGCTCTCGCTCGGCTTGCCAGGCTGGTCTGCGGAAATTTGCTCTGAACACTCGATTGGCAGGTGTTCACATATTGTGCAGGGGTCGTTCTGCAAGTGTCCATGTGTATATTATATGTACAAATGTATACATACATAATGTGTGACACCATACACAAGTATAATGGTAGGTGATGCAAGGGTGGTGTATCAGGCTAGACATGTGACATGTACCTACACCTAACATGTGCAAACCTTCTGACTATCTGAGATGGTACTGTTTGGAAGGGCGGTGCCATTTGCGCATCTTCATTTTCGTACACACGTAAAAGTGGGTATGTGTACGTTGCTATTCTGCACATGCACATGCATACCTGTGCGACGGCACAAAACAATGCGTGCAACCCCCTGCCGCCCAAATACGTGTCGTTTTTTGGGGTGTCCTTTTTGGGGCTGAAGGGAAACCACAAGGACAACACCAAATCTTTCGGCTCAGCCAATTCGAGGCTCCTTCATAACTTCACAGCCACCCCTCTGCCCTAACCGCCTAGGGGAAGGTTTTGATCAGGTTTGTGGGGGGCTGACTGTAAATGAGTCGCGGTCAACGTATTAATCGTGTCCCGAAGTTGTTTTGGGCGAGCAACTCTTAGTTCCTGGCCCCCCAAACTTCCTGGCACTTTGGCGAACTGTGCCCAGTGCCCAATGTCATCCATTTCCTTACAGACCGAACATAACCGTGGCTATCAGACTCAAGGCGAAGCAGAGCCCCAGGAAGTGGATTGGGAAGTGGATTGGAAATTGGGAGTCACGTGAGTCACGTGCTCCAAACCCGGTACTAAGGTCGCAATCCCAGAACCAATGCTTCAAGAATTAAGAAGGCGGATTCCCGCAGCTATTTACGGCTGGGAGTATCCCCTTGCAAACCTCCATCTACCCGGGCTTTGATTGTGGCTCACGTAGTGTGTCCCAGATGTAATATGCTCAAGACAAATCAGCCAGGGCGACATGGGATGTCGCATGATGACATATGTCGAACTGTCACCATCCAAACTGTGCCCTGCAAAAGGCAATGGCTCAACCCTCTACTAAAATGGCATTTCAGAGGACGAAAAAGGCAATGCAGGAGACTAAACAACTGCACATAGTTTGCTCCTACAATCCTGACAGAGCTAACTGCAAAGTTAATTCAACTCCTTTCTGATTCTTTGGGCTGGGCTGGAGTCTTGGCTTGCAATTTCCAGTCCGCAGGCCAGCCTCCCCTGGGGTCGAACGCCCACCATCCTCAGGGGTGGATCCTTGCGAAGCATCCTAACTTGGAGACCCTGAAAGGAATCGTGGGTTGCGGTTTGTCTCTTAGGATATCTGGTTTTGTCAGCTTTTGGGTTCGGGTTCCCAATTGGGCCAAGAAACCTGAAGCCATTTTGGCCGGGTCCAGATGCCTATGTTGACATTTCCCCTCGTTGGCTAGCTACAAGGGATTAGGTCCTATAAACCAAAATGACTCAATACACCTGCACAAAACCAGCCTCACTTCCTGAGCAACAAGCTTGGTTGCTATTGACCCCCCTGCAAAAAGTTTAACTGTTTTGGGGGTCTAGTGGAAAACACAACTTTACTTCAACCCAAAAAGTTAAAGCCAAAAGATCCGTCGCCCAATAGAAGTGAAGCAAGTGAGTCATAATCAAGACCTGGTACAAGAATGGTCGTAATCCCAGAACCATGCTTCAAGAACAAACCAAGGCGGAGCTTTTGCAATTTATCAAATTTATCCCTAACATCGTCCCTTAACCGGATCACTTCCCCGAATCGGTTTTGATTTTGGCCGTGAAGCGCTGAGCGCCTTCCAGGGTCCCACGCGACGCCTACGGTCCCTGCGCCTGCGACTAGGTGCGCTCACCGCGGAGGCGCCGGGCCAGCTGGACGTCCTCGAACGGCAGAGGGGCGAAGGGGGGGGGGAATGGCGGCCTGGAAGGAGGTGGAAGGGTGACCTTCCTGAGAAAACACCGTCCCAAGAGCCACAATAAAATAAGTTGGGGACCAAGAAGCCAAGAGGCACTTGTTGACATTTTTGCAAAAAAACAAACCTGCCCAAAGGAAGGGTTGACAGTCCGGAAAAGGGTGACACTCCGGAAACAACTCCTCCCCATTCCTCCCCAAAGCAGTCTAACTTGGCAACCGAAAGGTACTGCGAACCCATGATGCAGGTGATGCAGCTCAACATGCGGGAGGCGTTTTGCAATGATGGGTTGGTAGGTGCTACCGGCTTTCCCAGGGTGAAGGCAACACAGGGCATACCTGAATGATGATGGATTGGTAGGGCCAATCTTTCATTCAATGATGCATTGCCACTGGCTTTTCCAGGGTGAAGCAACACCAGGCATATCTCAATGATGCAGGTGATGCAGCTCAAAATGCGGGAGTTGGGCTTTAGGGCCCGCGATGGGTAGACGCTTTCGCATCTTGAGCTGCATCACCTGCATCATTCAGATGCCTTGAAACCAAAAAACCTCATGGAAGAGACGTGCATCACATCGAGAAATGGGGGATGCCTAAAGTGCCTACATTTCCGAAACCCAACAACCGGCCAAAACGAACAAGGGATGGCTTGGGCATAAGGTTTGGGCTAGAACCATGTCCCAATTAACCTGCTTTTTCTTTCTGCTGAAATATGAATTGTTTTCGCACGTGGCTTACCTTCAAAACTGTTTGCCAAGGATCGCTGGTTTCTGCCCCTCATGGGTTGGTTTTGTCATTGTCGAAAAGGTCAGAACATTTACGCCAGGGTGAAAGTAGATGGCACCATTTTCTTTGTGGGTGGCCAAAGCGGGCAGTTCGCCAAAATCTTGGTTGCTGCAGCGACCCCCCTGCAAAAAGTGTCACTTGTTGGGGGGTTTAGTGGAAAGCACAACTTTATTTCAACCCAAAAAGTTAAAGCCAAAAGATCCGTTGCCCAGTAGCAGTCAAGAAATGATGGAGTTGTGCCATGAATCAAAACCAACGGTTGAAGGTCACAGAGGCCAGGTCGCCAAGCTGTCTGGACCTCTGAAACGAGACCTCCGCTTTAAAGGACACCCTGGGTTTGGTCCTTGATTTGCCAGCGACTTTTCAAAACAAAGAAACCCGTTTTGGTGGTTTCAACTCGGACATTTAAAAAATTAGGTGGTTTCAGGTGGTTCAAATGACACTCTTCCGAGAAACAAGGCATCGGAGCACTGAGAACTCTGGGGACCGTCTTGCCCAAGGCGGTCCTTGGGCATGATGGTCACACGCTTCGCGTGGATGGCGCAAAGGTTGGTGTCCTGTCGCACGCGGATTCGGGTCCAGTGTGAGGATGAACTTTCACCCCACCTTGGCTCCGAAAAACTTCCTCCAAAACGATCCAAACTACTGACTTGTTCTGTATGTTTCCTTGTGTTCAGTCAAAACGCGGAAACCAAATGGACACCAACCATGCTGCAAACTCTACCATACTTCGAGACCTCCTAGGGAATAGGGAAAATCGCCCAATAGCGCTCAGGATCAAAAAAAATCGTCCCGCTCCTCGAAGAGTCCCACCAGGTAGGCCTCGGCGGCCTCTTGCAAGGCCAGCACTGCCTGGGACTGGAACTTGAGGTCTGACTTCACCTCCTGGCAGGCTGAAGCTCAGCTCAGAAGCTCTGAACTGCAACATCCCCTGTTAATCGAGCAGGGTTTATCAATCCTGGGTTCCAACTAGGTCGGCAAAGCCGGGAATGTCGTGCGCGTCAGACACAGTTGAAGCACAGAAAGAAATGGATGTGCAGGGCTGTGATATTCAAGGACTGAACGGGTCAGCAAAAAAAACACATATAGAAATCGGGGCCTTTGAATGGGTCAGACCATGAAGAACCAGCTCTGAAGCTCAGAAAGACCCCCCAAGTCTATGAATGCCTGTGCAGGGTTGTTTGATTTGGAAAGTAGAATGAAACTCACCATCAGATGCCAACTCGCTCATGCTTTGCCCAAAGAAGAGGTGGCGATATCCACATTTGCGGTGGTTGACTTCCGTGGACCCGGGCGCAGCTGGCAGGCCGAAAGGGGCCGCGGCGATCTTGTTCTTTTCTTTTTCCGAAAGCAACGGATTCTTCGCAGCCGCAGGGTCGGGCCAAGCCACGATTGGTCAAACCTGCCCAGTAACAGGCTAAACAAATCTGGTGTTGCTTCGCTTTTGGTGTCCTTTCATAATTGAAACCAAACCGTGAGTGGCAACAAAGCGAACCCGGCTTGGGCCGTTGCTGTCGCAGGTTTCGCCCAACCCTTCACTCCATGACATTCAAGGAGTCCCTGGCTGAATTCCTCTCGCCGGATCAGCTTCTTGAGCGCTCTCACCCATCGAACTTTGGTCGTCCGATCGTCCATACCTTACTTGGTTGCTGCAGCGACCCCCCTGCAAAAAGTTTAACTTTTTGGGGGGTTTGGTGGAAAACACTTTTATTTCCCCAAAAGTTAAAGTCTAAAGATCCAACCCAATAGCAGTCAAGTTTAAATGCTGGTGTTTTGAGGACAATGCGTCAAATACCGCTGTTTTAATTACCTCATCAATGCTACAATCCCACCAAACCAGGGTAGAAGACCTTACGCCGGCCAATAGAGGCTTTGGGCGCTCGATTGAGGGCTCAAATCTGCTGCCTCCAAGCCTGGGGCTACCGTTTTTTTTCTTTTTTCTCCAGTCTATTTTAGTAGGGGAACCCTCCCCCCAAAAAGGGTAAAAGGGCACTCCTGGCGGACCTAGTAGAGGTTTTGGGCGATTTGAGGGCTCAAATCGGGGTCGCTTGCGAGCGATTCGCTCGGTTGAGCTCACATGCGGTTCATCAGCTCCAGGACGTTGGCACGGGCTTTTTGGAGGAGGGACCTCACCTGCGGCGCCTCGGACGCATGGCCTCTGAGCTTGGGGGAGAGGTGGGGATGTTCCAGTTTCATAGGCGTAGCCACGAAAAGGACACACCAGATGTAGAAAAGACACCTCCAGCAACTCCAGGTTTGAAAGGATCTTGGAGGGTCTGATTTTGGTCACCTGCAACCCCTGGAAACAGTCCAACCATTTGGGGCTCACCTCTGGTCTCTTTGAGTGGGGTCACCCTAGGGACGTGCTGCGGCCCGGCTTCGGCCCAGGCGGTTGGGACTTGAGGAAGCCAAGGTTTGTTGGATCTCAAGGTGAGTTCCCAGATTAGTGGAGACAAAACAAAAGGCATGGGGGGTGGGGTGGGGTGGGGTGGGGGTGGGGGGAAGCCTCAGATTTACTCCCCAGATTCACATGAAACGGGCCCCTAACTCCATCCTCGTGCGCGGAAAGGATTTTTTCGTGACGCTCCAAGAGCTGTGCTGGCACGTTCCTTTTTCCCGGAGTGCGGAGTGGCAACATGTGGCAACCGACAGGACCTCCACCGAAAGGTTTTGGACCACGGGGCCTGTTTAAGATGCTTCGGGTTGAGCAAAAAAAAAACAACACCTGGCGGCCACGGATGGCAATTGTTGGTCATTTCCTGAGGGGAAACCAAAAGGACACCAAGCACCCGGAAGGATCTAAATTTGGGTATGGGTCAGCATTAAAAAAAACAGAAAAAGCCGCCTGGTTTGAGTCGATTTTAGTCTATTTTAGTAGGGGGAACCCAAAACCCCAAAAAAGAAACGGTAAAAGGGCACTACTGGGGGACCTAGTTAAACCGCCAGAACTTCTCTCCACCATGTTGTAGTCCTTGCTTCCGTTCACCCGGGAAACCCATTGTGGGGTTTTCTCTAGGTTTGACCCGCGCCGCTTCGTGCCATGCGGCCTCGCAAGCCCTCGCCAGGCAGCCGTAGGTGGTGCTGTCCTCAGGTCGTGTTCGCTTGGAACTGCCGCCGTCGCGCTGTCAATTGCTATGGCGAGGGGACTTCAGTCGAGTGTAGGGGTACCTGCCATTTTCATTCTGAACCCAGGGATCCTTCTAGAAAACCTCAAGAAACCGAGTGAAAGCGACCGGTTTTTGAAAAGAGCGATGGTTGAAAGGAATGGGGAATCCTTTCCCCCTAGATTCAGGTGGTGCCCGTGAAGGCGAGCGCTTGGCTTGTGCTTTCTCTTGTTGACTCCTCTAAATGAACCTCAAAAGACAAAGAACCCACCCACGAGACACCGCGAAAGAATCGTCCTAAGTCGGCCCTGAACCAACCCTACATTCCGGACAACCAAGGGAACCTCGAATTCATACACCTTGCAGGTAATAGAGGGCACGCATCTCCCAAATGAACAAACACACAAACCCTTGGGCAGCCCGCCTGTGAATCGACCAGGGGTTCAAATTTTGGCCCAGCCCAATCACAAGCACCGGTTCAGGGCAGCGCACCTGTGGGCCGACAGTGTCACACTGTCACACGAAACACTCCTCCACAAGGTTGTGGGATCAAGGGGTTCATCCCCACTTCTGTGATACAAGGGAATCCCATCTTTATATGGGGGGTCAGTCTTCGGGGGCCCTTTTTTGTTGTATCACAGAAGTGGGCATTTCCCACAGCCCTGCACTCCTCCAAAAACTTGGATCACGGGCACCACTTCAGCTCTTCAGCCCTTCCGCCGCGGCGACCAGCTCCCAAAACGCTCGCCGAGTCTCCGCCTCTACTGCGCGATGCTCCATCTCCGCCAGCACGGCGACACCCTGGCGCCACTGGCCTCAAGTCTCGTCTCCTCCAAAACCCAAGGGGAACCCCCTGAAATGCTTGGCCTTTCGACTTCCTGAGCAAAAACGGGGCGCGTAATTTACAGGCAAAACTATTTTTTCCGGAAACTTGCGTAGGCTTAAAGGTTCGGCTCTAGCACTGACTATGTTTTGAGATCTTACGAGGCTTATGTAGGTCTTACTAGCACCCCGCAAAAGCAAAAAACACACAAAGGAGCAGAACCTACTGAAAGGTATCTGGCTGATACCCAGCGGCACGCCTTTTTGGCGCGCGCCTGGCCCACAACTCAAGACAAACATCCTACTTTTGAAGCTTTCGCCCGAGATGTGCTACGCCGACAGGGCGAGTCTTGTTTTGGGGTTCACGGTCTGCCAATGCTGGGTTGTGTACAGGTGTGTGTGTGCCTCTGTGCGTGCCTGCGAGTGTCTGTGCGTGTCTATCTGTGTGCACATGCGTATGCCTCTGCCTGTCTGCCTCTCCGAGTGCTCGCAGTTGCCATTAAGTCAACCTGGGATCACCATCATTCATGTGAAGGCTAGAGGTAAGAAACCCTGGGTACCTGGAACTGAGTCTGTCTTTGTCTCTGTCTCATCAATATGCTTGAGTCCCCCGAAAAAAAACATCAACATATGTCCAGTAGCACATATATTCATAGAGTCCCTTGAACGTTCTTGTCAAAAACCAGCTGCTCTTTTTGGCTGGGGTTTTGATTCTGTCCTGAAAGGAAGGATCCCTGGAAAAAATGGGTAAGATTCCTGAATCAACCCCAGTTTATTAATGTGGGTGTGGGGGGGGCCTCTCCAACAGTGGTCTGACTCCCCACTAAACCCAGGGACACACACCCACTAATAGACTGGGGTTGATTAATATGGGGTCAACAATGGTCAACATTAACTTGGAAAGTGCCGGATATCCAGCTGTGCCCCTTCCATTCTTCCATAGATTCCCTTGAACGTTAAGAGGGAAATCACATCGCATAATATGTCCAGTAGCACATGTATTCATAGAGTCCCTTGAACGTTAAAAAAGGGGAAATCAAATCCAGACATAGTTCCAGAGGTTGATTCCCCAACATAGTCTCAAGCAACTGGAAGGTCTCTGTCTCTCTCTCCATTCATCTGTTGCCGTGGCGCCCACAGAGGCACAGGAGCTCACGAGGGCGCCGTAGCCCAACGCGTCCAAACCTGAGACTTGGGGCGTCCACTCGGATGCCTGCGCCTTCTAGACGTATAAGCTGATATATATATATATGTATGTATGTATGTATGTATGTATGTATGTATGTATGTATGTATGTATGTATGTATGTATGTATGTATGTATGTATGTATGTATGTATGTATGTATGTATGTATGTATGTATGTATGTATGTATGTATGTATGTATGTATGTATGTATGTATGTATGTATGTATGTATGTATGTATGTATGTATGTATGTATGTATGTATGTATGTATGTATGTATGTATGTATGTATGTATGTATGTATGTATGTATGTATGTATGTATGTATGTATGTATGTATGTATGTATGTATGTATGTATGTATGTATGTATGTATGTATGTATGTATGTATATATATATAAGGTACATATATATATATATATATAGCTCAAACACAGTGTTTTTGCAGTCATTTTGTAAAGAATGAAGGAAAGGTAGTTCAGGGGGGGGTTGAACATATATATATATATATAAGACGGGACATGTCCGGGTGAAAGGGTTCCGGTTTTGTCTGATTTGACCGGTGAACCATTCGATTTCCGGGTTGATTAAATTGATGTTAAGATTGAGTGAGTCTTAAGTCTTAAGTTGATGAACATTTCGAATTGTTCCCGGTCAAAGGGTTCGAGTATTTTCGGAGAAGGTGTTTCAGGGGTACCAAAGCGGGCATTTGGTACAACCTTGAACTTGCCAGGGTCTCAGGGCCGGTTTCCCTGGTTTGCGTGCTTAAAGGAACCATCTGTGTGCTTGAGGGCTGCCTTTTTGTTTGGGGGGGCAGGGGAGGGGGAGTGATTTGGGCGTAGAGGAAGCCGTCCAAGCAAGTCTTCAGGCATCAAAGGCTTATTGCAAGTCTTGAAACGGTACGTGGGGGATGCATCAGGCAGAGTCGACTATAGTAATTCATCCAAAACACTTCCCTCGGTCCCAACACCTTCCAAGCCGAGGCTTTCAGTTCCAAATTCTGCTTCTCTGAAGTGCGTGGTGGTCAAAAACTGGCGGACGTTTTGGCATCCCCTTTGAACCGGCCATATCTTCACAACCCAAGTAACAGAAACACTTACAGCCCCAAATGCAATTTTGAAAACCCTCGAACTGTTCACTCTAATGAATGCGAAGAGGGTTCACAGCAGCGGGGGGCAAAAACCACGCCCTTTCCGTGCCGGGTCTGGCTTCCGTCTCAGCACCCTGAACAGGCTTCACAGGATACGTCCAACGGGGATGCAAACCTGGCGAAAGCGAAGTCGTGACCGGCCCGCAATTGCAGGAACAGGGGAGCAAAGCGCTGACCAAAGTCCCCAAAACAAATTGACCCCCCAAATCACATGACCCTGAACCAGCCAAACGAACACGCATTCACTTGCTTGACGTTGGAAGGGGAGCAAAAATGAAAATAAATAGCAGTTCAGCGGGGATGTCAACCACTAAACCACCAGCAAAAATGAAAACTGTGTCCCAACAACAACCATGTGGGGGGCGAACAATCAAGTCATGAACCTTCAGGGTGGGGGCTGTCCCTGGATTCCGGATAGGAGAAGCGATTCAAGAGGTACTTGCAACAAAAAAAAACGTCAAGAAGAAGACAGAAGGGGAAGCACTGGATATCTGGGACGTTCCACGTTAATGTGACCCCATGCTAGACCCGCTAGACCCCAGTTTTTGGACGAATCTCCACTAAACCCAGAAATGGACACCCGCATAGTAAATCCATATTCAGGTCCTCCCGTAGAGAGCTTAGAAAAAGGGTACCCCTTTTTCTGTAGTCTATTTTCGTAGGGGAACTTTTTGCCAAAAAAGGATGTAAACCACCTAGCTGGGGGACCTAGTAAAGAACCATTGTTATTTTCTGGCTTGAGAGGAAGCTAAATCCATATCGAATCCAGATTCAATCCATACGCCGGGTTGGATCAATCTGGGGTCACCATGGAGAGACCTCGGCCCCTCGCCCCGCTCGTCGCCCAAGCCGCCGCCGCCGGCGGTGTCTGCGAGCTCAGCCACCGCCACCGCAGCGCGCCAGGCGCTAGCGGCGCCGCAGGCGCTGACGGCGGCGTTGCAGACCACGACGTTGGGCGGACACTGGGCGCCTCCGGCCAAGAAGGTTTTGGTGGAAACCAAACATGGGCTTCAAGGTGTGGGTGTGGGGTTTCCCTTTGCCTTTGAACCCGAAAAAATCACAAGGATTGATCTAAGGGAATGAGAAATGGAATGAACCGTTTTGGGGATTCCTGAATAATGGAAAGCATGAGGGATGGTTTGTTCCTTTCTTGCTGGTGCAAGAAGGGAGTTGTTGGGAATGAACCGTTTTGGGGATTCCCGAAGAATGGAAACCACAGGATTGATGGTTTATGGGGGTCATTCCCTCCCTCCATTTTGCGTTTTCGCCCCCTGGACAAAAACTGAAATACGGCCGATAGTGATAGATTCCCTTCTTACGCAAATGGGCGTGTCCTTCAACCCAACCTAAACAAGAGAGAAAAGGTACAGTTTCCCCTTAAAGCAAGCTGAAAAATCCGTACCGAGCCTCAAGAAACACACACAAATTGAAATACCCAACCGGAGTTCTCACATTCTTCCCCTTCAAGGAAACTCACCTGAGTTTGATGAAACCACGCAAAAGGGGAGAAGCAAGAACCTTAAATTGTAAGGGCCAAACAGTTTGGAGGCGTCTTGTCAAGGCGCTTTTTGCCCCTCCTTTTTTTCCTTTTTTTTTTCCGATGGAACAATGTGTCCCAATCTCAGTTGCTGCCAAACATGCCCGTGGTCAGGCCAAAATAGGAATTGGGCAGGCCTATTAGGCCCTATTGGGATTGTGGACTAGGGCCCGGTTTTGGGCACCCTTGACAACAGCAGCCTGAAACCTCACCCCACCTAAAGGAAGCTATCATCTTGGCCCTGAAAGGGACAAAGAACACCAACTATGAACGCCAAACAAAAAGGCAAACTTGATGTTTACACAGTTGGACGTTGACAAAGATGGGAATTCCTCGAAATGATTTGACACATGCATGGGTCAAGAACAGATATGTCCCACCCAAAGATTGCATCTTTTAAGTTTGCAAAACATGTTAAATCGACATGAGTCACTGAAAGCTTCGATCCTTCCAAAGGGAATTGCGATGACCCCTGCATGCTTCCCTCTGAAACACTTACTGGGTGGGCGGGTTGAATCCTCCATCTCAGGGCACTAGGTGCAAGTAGGGTGCTCCCTTTCCAGGCATCCACCGCTTGCTTGCATGATGGAAGCACTGATGTTCAAACATCCTCCTAGTGCCTTCCTTGCAACATGAACCACCCATGAACCACTCAAGAGGGGTCCTCTTGTGTAATCTGATGAATCACTCCCTTTCTGAACAACTTCCTTTTGGATTCCCTGATTCAAAGGAGACCTTCCGCTTAAATTGCCTTTTGGTCACAACATGTTCAAACCAAACATTGTTTGAAACGGCACACTTTTGTGGAAAATAGACAAAATTGCCCCCTTCTGATGCGTGCCATTTGAAACAGAAGCCACACTCGGCCTGTTTCTTGCATTCATAGTTTCACAAAAGGTTCTGAAGCCACAATATGATCATACACGTGGTTTAACAGGGGATGCACGCAGAAATGGTTGGCGGGCACAGCCAAAGGTTTCCCAATTGCAATTGATCCAATACGACCATGTGAGACGAACGGCCCAACGAGCCATGCATGATCCTTGTGTGACTCTAGTTGAGCCACCTCATTTCGACGCATGGCAATGTTACTTGTGCTACAGTTTGTTGCGTGGTCGTTCAGCCATGCTCAGACTTGTCTTGCGTTAAGCCCATCAGCCTTCGGTGCACAAACCCCCTTAATCCACTGGTACCCGCTTATTCTCCACCCCTCGCTTGCCCAAGGGAGGTGGAAAGGAGCGCTCGAACCAGGGGGGTCTTTTTGCTACCTTTTGTGAGAAAATTGCCGACCCCCTGAAAAAGGAATCCTTCACTACAAGGGGGGCCGATCAATTGTCCACAAAAAGGTGGCAAAAAAAAAAACCCTGGCTCGAATGACGTGGGAAGCAAAGGGCTGTTTCGGGTCAAGCTTTGCTTTCAAAATGTCTGCGCTGACCTGTCTGAAGCTCGAAAACCCGTGCCAGCAACCTCTGCGCGCAGACCAAAAGGCCCAACCAGGGCCTTGAGGATATAAACCTTTGGGCCAGCATCGCAAGTTGCGGGATGGTATTTGGATAGGGCACTGAATTTTAGATGAAAGTTCGTCTAAGTCAGCCCCCGAAAGTAGGCTTTCTGTTCATACTTGGCTTCCTGGCTACCCCACTTCATGCGGCAACTTTGCTGGGGACATGAACTATGGGCGAAGAGAACGGGAAATTCACTGGGAATCCTACCTCTGAAATATGAATACGTCTTCACGCATGTGAACACTCCGTGAATAAAATGGGGTTTCCTTTTGGCTTCCCTACCCAACCCCCAAACACGGTACCCAACCCCCCAAACCACGGTGGGCAGATTTGCTTTTGGCTCGAGGTGCAAAAGTCCCGCAACAGTTCCAGCGCCAAGGGCCACTTCATGCCCTGCTCGCCTCGACCAACACAAGTCAAAGTGGATGGGTGTGGTCTCTAGGGCACCTTGTGTGTGGGTGTGTGTGTGTGTGTTTTAGGGCACCTTTTGTGGGTGGGTTTACAAGGCGAACCAAAGGGAACACCACAGTTTAGGGGTCCCCTATTTTTAGACACCCAAGTATAAACTGATAGGCCCACCAAAGCCGAAACGCTGCAACACCGATGGGGTCCCTTGCCAATTTGGACAAAATGGTCCTTGAACCGCTGGGTTGGGATAGAAACCTTGACAAATGGGTGTGGGCCCTGTGGACATCAGAGTTCGGTGGAGACGTCCCCCAACCACTTTGAGGTTCGCTACGAAAACTCACTATGTGCCGTGGTCAAAAGTACCCGTTCCCCAAACCATACTCTGCTTTCCTCACGTGGAAGCCTACAGAAGGAAGCTCCTTCCAGGACAACAGTTTCTTTCCTAGGCATAGGTGGCCTTTTAGGGAAAATAGAGGACCCTGGTAGGTGATCAAACCACCAGGTAAGCCAGGAATCGCCGTCTAGTTTTGGACCAAAACAACCAAAAAGGACGCATATTATTCCTGGGGAAATTTCACAACAGACCCATCTCAGGACGCCAGTCCTCCATGACGTTACAGCCCCGGGCAGAAACCAAACCAGAAGATCTTCAGACTCTTGGGAGCTGCTTCAAATGAGCCCCCGTTTGGTGGGTCTGGTGGGAAACCAAGCGAACAAAATAACAAAAACTAAAACTAAAAACGCTATACAAGCAAAGACAAACACAAAAAAACACAGCGGAAACAAGAAGAAGAAACAAAACAACAAAATACCGAAACCCCGCCGCCTTCGCGCTCTTCCGCTTTCAAGCCAAGGTTCAGGCGCTGAGGAGGGCGCTGCAGGTGACATTGGTGGGCGCCATGGGCATCAGCCTTCAGAGGTTCTTGTTGTTTTCTTCTTCTTTTGTTTAAACAAAAAGAAAAGAAGAACAGGTTTTGTTTTTGTGTGCGTGTTGTTTTTGTCTTCTTCTTGTCTTTTTTTGGTGTTTCTCGTTTTTTGTTTCCATTCTTCTTCTTTTTTCTGAAAATGAATCCCTTTGGGCTGGCTTCAAGGGAAACCCACGGAATATCATGGAACTTTTTTCGGCTGATAGGACACTCGTCCAAAATTGTGGCTGAAAGACTACGGCTGATAGGACACTTTCCAAAACGGGAATCCAAAAAAGGACATTATCCAAAAGGACAACATGTTTAGGGAGGGTGGAAGATCAATTCCAGGAACACCCAGGCCAAGTGCCAGGTTGGGGGCAGCTGGGTTTCGGACACCGACTCTCCTTTTGGGAAAGCCCCTTGTCCACTCCATGATTCGTGAGACGGGCAAACAAATCCCTCGCTCAAGCGCCAGTGGCTTTGGCATGTTTTAAATCAATCGGCTTGGCACATGGAAGAATCCCACGCAATGGCGAAAGCCGGGAGCAGCGCCCTGGTGCGGGTGGATCCTATAGGCCTGCCGGTGATGGTGATTTAGGAGGTGACCAAAGACCCCGTTGAGCAACATATTTTCTTCGACCCCGCAATAAAGTTAGACACAATTGTAGGGGTGTACTGCAAGAAGCTTTCATTAGACAGGTTGCCCCCGACCCAACCAAGAAGCAGCCCCGTTTCATTACCCAGAGGCTCCTGGGCCTTTCAATGGAAGACCCGACCCCTCCATGAGACACCCCGGAGGTGGTTGGGGGTCTCAAAACCAGGTTGTTTTTGTTTCCCTAATTCAATCGGGAGCCTCTGGGTCAGGTTGCCCTCAACGCCAAGCCTTAGCAGACCCAGCGCACGCTGCCACTCGCTGCACCGCTCGCAAGCGCTCAAGGCCGAGTTGAAGCTCACCACGTCTGGCCTCAGCGCGATCTTGCCGAAAGCCCAAAGGTGCCCGGCCCGCCTTCTCCCGTGTCAAATTTTGAAACCAGTGTACAGTGACACCACTTAGTATCGTATGTGTATCAAACGCTGATAACACATGTATATACTATAAACTATGCCCAAAGAGTCTCTTGGTAAGTGAGGAGCTACGTTAAGCCTGTGTTAGCATCTTGAGTGCGTGCTCGAAAGGTACCATGCGACCGTCTCAAACTGTTGATTGAAATACACTGTCTCTGTCTGTCTGTCTGCCTGCCTGCCGGCCTGCCTGCCTGCCTGCCTGCCTGTATGTATGTATGTACGTACGTATGTGCGAGTGTATGCAATGTAATGTAATGTGATGTGATGTAAGATAAAGTAAATGTAAGATAACGCAATGGAATGTTGTGTAATGTATGGTATGGCGTTTATGTATCAAGGTACATAGAGAGAGAGAGAGAGAGAGAGTGTGAGTGAGAGTCATCTTGTACATATACTATGAACATGTCGTGTTGACACACATATGTTTAAGAACAACTATGCTTGCATACATGAGACGCGTACTAATATATACAGTGTATATCTAAATATACATATGGCAATATATGCAGAGCTGTCCAGTCAAAAGGGATCCCTTAGCCCTTCACATCCCACATGAATCACTCAGTTGTTCAGTAAGCCTGGAAAAAAAGGGAACCCTCTTTGGGGAAGGCCATTTTTAGTGGGGCAGCCACCAAAAAAAAAGAAGGGGAAAAGAATAGGTGCCACTGAACAACTGAGGAAGATGTTGTCAAAAATAGCTACCCCAAATGAAACCCTGGCAAGTGGAAACATGGACCAAAACCTGTTGTCCCCTGGTGGTTTCATGTTGACCCATACCCACATGAATCAGAGGCAATGAGAAGACGTTGATCGAACCTGGAGAGAAACCAACCGCCAAGGGGCGCCAGCTGCCGCTGCAGCTCCTTCTCTGATCGGTTGTCCGAGGCAGGTGACCCATTTCTTTTTGGGTCGAAAACCCCCAAAACCCCCCAAAACCCCCCAAAACCCCCCAAAACCCCCCAAAACCCCCCAAAACCCCCCAAAACCCCCCAAAACCCCCCAAAACCCCCCAAAACCCCCCAAAACCCCCCAAAACCCCCCAAAACCCCCCAAAACCCCCCAAAACCCCCCAAAACCCCCCAAAACCCCCCAAAACCCCCCAAAACCCCCCAAAACCCCCCAAAACCCCCCAAAACCCCCCAAAACCCCCCAAAACCCCCAAAACCCCCCAAAACCCCCCAAAACCCCCCAAAACCCCCCAAAACCCCCCAAAACCCCCCAAAACCCCCCAAAACCCCCCAAAACCCCCCAAAACCCCAAACCCCCGAAATACCCAAAACCCATTGGAAAGACTAGGGACCCACCACACAAAGAGGGACTTTAAGGGTGCCACCGCACAAGTCTGAACAAGTGTAGTTTCCCTTTCCGCGTGGGCCATGTGATGAAGGAGCTTGCTCACCTCTGGTTTCATGTCCCCGCATATTTGCCGTTCTCATCTCCTGAGTCAGCAACACCTCATGCATCAACAGGACCTCATGTAGGAACAGGTGGATATGGGTCAAAATTAAACTACCAGGGGACCGCAGGTTTTAGTCCATGTTACCACTTACAGGCTTCAATGTTGGGGCTGGCCTATTTTTGACCCACAGCCAGGTGGCCTCCCAAACAACAGTTCTAGGGTTTGATTCCGATCATTCTTTTCAAGCATCGTCCGTTCCAAAAACTGGCCATTTTCCCTGGGTCTTTGGTGGTTCTCTAGAAAGAAGGATCCCTGGAAAGACTGGAAATGGAAGTTAACCCTAGAATTCTGGCAGAGCTTCGGCGGCCCAAGGCAGAGGCGCCCTTGTCTTGGGGGCCTTCAGATTTCCGACTTCCATTTGGTTAAGAATATGTAAAATCCCCGAGAACAGTGGCCTTGGAAGCAAAGATTTCAAGCAAACCCCAGCGCCTCCAGGAGCCGCAGGCTGCTTTGCCACAACGCTGCTCTGGCGCAGCAGCTGATGGTCGCATTGTAGGCCGCCTGCGACGTGCGCGCGCGAGCACGCGGAAGCAGGGCAAACCCGGCTACTGTGGATGGAGGAAATCCGAAATCCGTTCGCACCACGAAATGAAACCATGGTTGAAACCACAACGTTTGTTGGTATTTACGTTGGGGAATCGAATCCCGCGTTTCTTGGGTGGTGCGAAATGGAGTTCGTCCATCCACAGTATGACTGTGCTGGAGGCTCAGCACAGGTCACTGCAATATTTTCTCTGAAGCTCATGTTAGCCAAGGGAGATGTAAGAGATTACCAAACGTTGACACAGTTTTGAAGCTTCATTTCCAAAAGAGCAAAGACGTCAAGAAAGGACAGAAGGGCAGCACTGGATTGTCCAGAATAACATCCTATGAATCCCTTTGCCTGGATGCAACTTAGTGCTTCATTGACCTATTTCTTGAAACCTAAGTTTCAGAGGGATATGTCGCATGTGTCGTGGTAAATTGCAGAATTGTTTGACTTCCTGCTTGCAAATATTGGGGGAGTCATCTGAATGTGTCAATCCAGAGAGTCAACTTTGTAGGACTTGAAGACACGCCCAAAGAGAACATAGCGCCCTCCCGGCACCTCAGAGTTGAGGTCGATTTGTGGGCAAACCAAAGGACTTCAATGCAATCTGCAACCTCACAGGCAGTTGGCTTAAGCTAAATGTCTCACGTTGGGCAACTCTGCACACTAGCGGTTCCGGCAACTTCTGAACACGTTGCGGCAAAGCCCGACACTTCCACCCAGCAAAGAGCTTGTTTGCCCCAAGCAACCTTAACTAGTCCTCAAACGTGCCTCAAGGGTTCCTCAATTATCCAAGCACTCTCCCAACACCCCAAAAATATGTTTCCCGCCCTCACTACCAGAAGCTTGGGCACCCCCCCTCCCCCCAGTCGTCCCGCATCCACCAGGAGTACCCTCCCCATTCTTTCCAGGGTAATCCTTCTCTCTCTAAAAACCCCGAGAAGCTCAGGGGAAACGGGCTGGTTTTGGATTGAAAAGAATGGGAAAGGAATCAAACCCTCACTGGCTGAGTGGATGGCCCCAAAAAACGTCCAAACTTTAGATTTACTTTTTTTTGTTTTAAAGTTCATGAACTCGGAAGTGAGAACCCTCAAATACCCTCTGCTTGAAGCCACATTCGCGACCCAGAAACCTGCTGAGGCCCTGGCCGTGGACCGAAGTCCGAGGTTCGCAGACAGAAGGCGCAGCGCAGTGGGCCACTCCGCGCACACCTCGCTGAGCGGTTGGGTGATTTAGCTTTTAAAAACAACTCACTTCCTGAGTGGGTTGGCCAAAAAGTCTGAACATGCTATGTACTACCAAGATGGTCTTCCCAAAAAGTTGAAAGTCCATGAACTCAGGAAGTGGGACCAGGTCTGAAGCACCCATTCGGGTACACAATGAGCTGTTTGGCTCCAAGGTGGTTGTTCAAACAAGTTTTGTTTGGTTGGACGTTAAAACATGCTTCTAGCAATTTGGTTGTTTTGCCCCCTGACAAACCACACCGTGCCGAAGGTTGGTTTAGGCTTCCTCGTGGTTCTGTAAGGTCTTTGTCTTTTCCAGCCGTTGGTATGTAGCAAACTATTTCAAAAGCAAACAACAAGCACTACAAACAACGACATGCCAACAACAGTGAAGTCGCATTTTAAGCAACTTGGAGTTCTGGTGGTTTAAACCAACTTGTTGTTGATTGTGCAGCAACTTGGGGCTTTGGTTCGTGAAAATCCCAATGTTTGCTTGGACACCTCGCAGGCGCTGATGGCGGCGCACAGCGACACCTCCGTGGGAAGCAGCCGGCGCCGCGAGATGTCCTGCATGTGCCACGGGGGCAAAATGGATCTTCCATGTTCTCGGTGCTTTCTGCTCCCCTGCTAAAAGTGAATAACTGTTAGTGGCTTAATGGACAACCCAGTAGTTGGCAAAAAGTTAAAGTCCAAACATCCGTTGGCAACATGCAACAAAGTATTCATCAACCCCAGTTTATGAATAGGGGGGTGGGGCCCCTCTGCGTATAAACTGGGGTTGATTTATATGAAGTATGGACCATCCAACTGGGGATCTCAGACTGAGGGAAACCACAGGACACCAGCCATAGCGGACCATCCAAGTGAGTTGAGGCTTCTCGCTTAACATGGTCCGATGGCTCAACCGAACTGAAGGAGTCGTGCCATCTGGGGATAGCAACCGAAAAATACCGTGGATGGACAAAATCCGTTCGCACCAAGTTGAAACCAGGGGAAACCATAACGTGTGTTGGTGTTTACAGGGGAATCATCATTCCAGGGTTTCTTAGGTAGTGCAGGATTTCGTCCATCCACAGTAGGGGACCATCCAAGTGAGCTAAGGCTTCTTGGTTGGTAATGTTGAACCCACCAAAAACATCAACCAACCAGTTTATTGTCGGGGTGGGTGGGTTGGCCCCTCCAAAAGTGGTCTGATTCCCCACTCAACCCAGGGACACCCCTATTAATGTGCTGGGGTTGATTAATATGGGGTCAACATTACTCAAGGGCAAAGCAAAGCAAACCAGCCACAACTGGGGTTAAGGCCATACTGGGTTGCTCTTCCTGCCTGCCCACGATGCCTGGCGTCATGTGGTTTCCCTGCAAATTCCAACCCCAAAACCAGTAGCCTCCAAGACGAAATACATGCATCCGGACAGGCCAGGGGAAAAAGCGAAGCTCGGGGCCAAACGATCACAAGCCATGCCAAGAGGGGTCCCTTTGAAGGGCCAAAGGGATGGTTCCAGAAAGGCCCGGGCTGCACCCAGCAGGGTGTCCTAAAGCAAAATCACCTTGAGGTCCAGGTAATGCTTACCACACGGGAAATATCCGGACAGCAAAAAGGACGGGAGGCCACTTCTTTTCTTTAGGCCCTCTCTTTCCACATGTGCGCAAAAGGGTCTGGAAGGCCCTCTGTTTGTCGGGACATGACTTTGATATTGCGAGATTGTTTTTGAGAGGGTACCATCACTCCAGCTGTTGGCTGTCGGGTTTAAGTGAGGCCGTTCCATGAGAAGACCTGCCATTTCAATGCTGGCAGTGGTCAGGTTGCGGAAAACACACAACAACAACCAGAAACAACGACATATGATTTATGCTGAAGGAACAAGGGCCATCGTTGGGCAAACCCTTGCCATGAGGCAATTGGGCAAAGCAGAAGGGGATCAATACGCCTTCGACCGAGGAACCTCATCTCAATTAATTAGGTCATTTGCATCTCACCAGCAAGCTCATGATGCTTCAATGGGACATGAATGAAACACCACAAAAGCGCCCCTGTGAGACCAGCCCCCCGTCATTGAAAGAACAGGCCCAAAGCAACCATGACTGACGTGACGTCTGATTGGGTGCCCCAATTCCGGTTCCATCTACGATTGCTTGCCCAAGTGAAGCATCATGATACCGAGACCTAAATTTGACGCAGCTTTTTTTTGGGAAAAAGGGCCATGGCCCAAAGCTCCAGTGGCCATGGCCATTGGAAGACACTTTAAACACACACACACACACCCCTTGCAGCCAAAAACGGAAAGGGAACTCCCCCAAAAGGGCAGGTCCATTTTGGTTGCCACACGCGGCGAATTTCGCCATCTCCTGAAACAGCTGCACCGCCTCTTGCCAGCGCCCTCCTTTGCCACACGCAGTGATGGCGGCGTTGCAGCCTCCAGCGAACCGAAGCGGTCCGAAGAGAGAACTGGCTCGGAAGAGCCTTGAATGCGACCCTTAGACTGGAAGCCTTCAGTAGAAGATTGTTCGGTTTGCATCCAGTTGCTCAAGTCCCCTAAAAAACATGTTTCTAGTAGATTCACTTTGAATATCAGCAAGGGAGAAGAAACATAGTCTTAAGCAAACGGAAGAAAGGGTCCCTACTTTGCATGTCAAAAGGACACTAGTACAAACAAACGCCAACTCACCCACTAGTTGCCAAACTGTGCCAATATGAACGTACAGCAAGCCAAACAACAACGTGCAAACGTGACGCACAACTGTAACACGCCAAAGCTTGACACAAACAAGAGGAAAGGGTAAGCTAGAAGCATGTGAAGCAGCACATCTCCTCTTTTTTAGGGGAGCGCTACTAGGTCCACCAGTAGAGAGGTTAGAATAAGGGTACCAACTTTTTTCTGTAGTCAAATTTAGAAGGGGGACCCTGCCCCAAAAAAGGGGTAAGAAAGGGCAGGGACCTAGGCTATGAGCAAACCGCTTCAAACTGGCTCGCGTGATGCTTGAATCCAGAAGGCTGAGAAGCGCAGCGGTGGGAGAAAGGGCCACAGCTTGGTACTTGCTTCTAAATCCGGGTAAACCCCTGAAACAAAGTGGAAACAACTTGGTTGACGTTGGAGGGGAGCAACAATTCTCGAATTTTAGCAGTTCAGTGGATTTGGATTTCAACCACTAAACCGCCATAAGCAAAAATGGTCAAAATGTTTCCCAACAACAACCATGCAAAGGGCACTGTCTGAGCGCCCTGCTGGTCCATCTAGCCCTTGACCCTGGCACACCGGAAGGCGCGCCGAAGAAAGGAAGCCAGCGACCGCAAACAAAAGGCAACAAGTTCACTGGGAAGAACACACCCAGTGGCCAGGAGAAGAAAAAAGGCACCTTCTTTTTTGGGCAGCTATTGGTTGAAAAACACAAAAACAAAAAACAAAAAGCAACTCCAAAAAACGGGAATCACCTCGAAGCACCCCGCCGGAGGTCTGAAAAAAAGGACACCTGGTTGCGTTGCTTCCTAGCTCCTCCAGATTCGAGAGGGTAGAAAAGTGCCAACTTGTTCTGCAGGCTATTTTAGTAGGGGAACCCAAAACCCCCAAGAAAGTTGGTACAAGTTGGCACCTAGCTGGGGGACCTAGCGACATTCGACAACTCCAAGACATATAGGGATAAACCAAAAAACGGATATAGGGATAAAGAAAATAAAAGAGGTTAACCTGGTCTAGAGGCCAATGAGTGCCAGCTAGGTCTAGAGGGCCTCTCTTCGAGGCGCTGACGACGTTCGGCGGAACCTGCTGCCGCTCCATCTGCTCCAAGAGCCGCACGGCCAGCGGCCAAGCGCAGGCGCTGATGGCGGTGCTGAAGGAGATGACGTTACCTGACGCTCAAACGGAGGGTCTGGAAGAACATCTAACAATAACCGTCCATTAGCCGTTGAAAAGGTCTCCAAAGCGTAACTATTGGTTCTAAATGAATATGCGTGTTGTTCACTGTAGCGCGAGGGGTGCGGTTTGTGCAGAAACCACCATTTGCTTAAACATATAATTTATTTTCCCTTGTTGGTGTTAAAGGGAATCTATCACTACTGGACATATTTGTTTCCAGGGGGCTTAAGCGATTCCTTTTCCCTCATGCCCTTCAGTCATTCCTTGCCAGCACGTTTCACAAGCGGAAACTTCACGCGCCAGGGTTTGCTTGTTAAGCTGTTTCCGGGCAAAATCATTGGAGCAGTTCTCTGAAAGTGTGGCGACCCATTTTCCGGAAAAGGAGGGGGGAACAAGGTACCTGCCGCTGGCTTGCCGTGCCATCCACCAGCTGGAAAACAACTCTTGAAAGGTTCCTTGGGGTGCATCATCGAAAAGACGTCCGGCGGACATGGGTAAAAAGAGGCGAACTTGGTGGTAGTTGACTTTCTACACGGGCTACCATATAAAATAGTTTCGGGGGAGACCCAGACCCAGGGCCAATGGGAAAGTTGTAAAATGTGATGGGAAAACGAGAAAACGCAGTGCTTCCAACTACCTGATAAGGTAACCGTAACCATCGTTTAAGAAACAAAAGCACCATGGATGGAATCCTAGTAACTCTTCTTGTGGCTTGACTCGGATCTGCAGGGCCTGTAGTTTGTGTGGAACACTCACATCCACAGTGGATTGGCGAAACAATATGTAAACTTATTGCTGACCAAAATGGTCCAAACCCAAAAAATAAACTAATCACATAGGGTGAACGTAGATGGCGCAATTCCCGTTCTGTGGTGAAACGTGATGACTCGACCGACATCGGGGAATCGTGCCATCTGGGGCCAGCAACCGACCCAGCCATCAGCCATCCCAGCCAAATGTGTGTGGGTCAAACCCAAACCACCAGGACCAGGTTATAGCCCATGTTTCCATTTACCGCTCCCAAAAATGGGTACCTGGAGTCGCCATGACCCGTCAAAAATGGGGTCATTACCCAAAATAATGGGGTCATTGACCCATTCTTAAAGGGTCATGGAGACGCCAGGTACCTATTTTTGACCCCCAGCCAACTCACCCGCTCCGCGCGGGTTTTACCACACACGCGGCGTGGCGCGCGTCTCCTGGGGCCCCTGCTCCGATGTCCCAGGTCTGCCAGAAGCTGCAGGGCCCACGACCACTCGCCCGCCTTCCTCGAATCAACGCGACCGGAACGGCCCAGCCCAACGCAAGGCAAAAAATGGAGGTCTCGCAAACATGGGCTATAACCTGGCCCCTGGTGGTTTGGTTTTCACCCACACCCGTTTGGCTGGGATGGCTAAAGTGCTCTTCATACTGCGGATGGTTGCAAAATCCATTTCGCACCACCGTTCAGAAACCCAACGGAATGATTCGACTCACCTGTAAATGCCAACAAACAATGGTTTCAACCACGGTTTCAAAGTGGTGCAGGATTTTGTCCATCCACAGTAGGTCTCACGTGATGAGTTTAGAGATGCAAAGGACCTGATTCATGTAACGTAAACCTCCATTTGCTTTTCCGTCCCCTGGAAACACAAAAAATAAACATAACAAAATATGTCCCAGTAGCGAAATCGATTCCCTTTAAAACCAACAAGGGGGGAACAACTACTCTTAAGCAAATGGAAGTATAAAGATCTTTAGAGGCCCAAGGAGCTGATGGCTGTGCATCTTTTGGTACCAACGGTTCTCTCGGCTGTACCATTCGTTTGGCATCAAAGTCCTTGGTCCATGTTTCTACTTGCCAGGGTTCCATTTTGGTACCGGTTTCTTGAGCCACAGCCATATAGAGGGAAACATTCAGAGAGGCTCTCTTCCCTTAAGATTCTAATGCACTTGAGAGCCAAAAGGGACATCTGGCCCACATCACAAAATGCTCTGGGGGATACTCACCGGAAGAGCTTACCCTAGCATACTTCGGTGCACAGGACGATCTTTAAAGACTGTCCTCGAAAGAAGGCCCTGAAGCAGGCAACACTCAAGAGGACCCTCCAAACTGGACATGAACTGGTCCTATGAGCAACAGGCGCTGCGCGTTTTCTTTTCTTTTTTCCCTGTGGTGCGGTCTCATCTTCGCGGGCATTCATGTGTCCAACCTCAAAACCTCAGTTGCTGAGTGGATGGCCCAAAAAAGTTCAAACTTTATATTTACCACTAAAGTGGTCTTCCCAAAAAGTTCAAAGTTCATGAACTCAGGAAGTGAGAAACATCACCTGCAAGAAACACATTGTGACTTCCTAACCCTCCCCAGGGCCTGGGCTGTTTGTGGTTTCCCGGTTTCCCTTTACTCGCTGGTGCTCAGTAAATGACCTTCCGCCTGCTGAGAACCGGCCAATTTCGCGGGGCTCTTGACACAAGAAGCGCCTTGCATTGGCTTAAGCCCCCGGGAACAAATCGAAATATAGCCAGTAGTGAGAAATCCACATTCTTAAAACCCACAAGGGAAAAACAACACATTCTTAACTAGGTCCTCCAGATTTGAGAGGTTAGAATCTTTAGAATAAGGGTCCAGGGTACCAACTTTTTCTGTAGTCTATCTTAGTAGGGAACCCTCCCAACCCAAAAAAAGTTGGTAGAGAAGGGCACCTAGCTACTAGCTAGGGGACCGAGTTAAGCACATGTCTTTCACGTCGCGGGTACCTCATCGATCGGATTTCCGTTTGAACCCGAGCGTCTCACAGGCGCTCATCGCCCCATTCACCGCGATGACGTTCGGCTCCAGGCTGTTGCCCTCGGCCTGGGAACTCAGAACTCAGCGCCGAGGGAAGGGCGCGGAGTGCGCGAAAACCGTTCCAAGCACAGGTGTCCTTTTAGGGGAAATCGATGGCCCTGGTAGATGATCAAACCACCAGGTAAAACCAAAGCCATCTATTTTTAGACCAAAGCAACCAAAAGGGACACATATGCTTCCAACCCCAAACCTGGTTGCTCCATGTAGAGCCTGGAAGTTGGAAAATCACCTCCATTTTACCTTATGAAAAGCCTGGAGGATGGAAAATAGCTCCATTTTACCTTGAGAGGCTGGTAAGTCACTGGGTGCCTCATGTTTTTGGAATTTCTCCGACAGGAACTAGCGTCGGATGGGCCAGTTTGTGTTTAAACTATTTGCCTGACTCTTTGCTTGCCCCACGCGTCCAAGTACCGGCCCCTCTTTTAAGTACATCGTCAAACGGTACCAGGGGACCCTGCAGGATGAGGAAACCCTTTTGAGATTCGGTCCGGTTCATTGGTTTGGTTTTTGTTTCAAACGTGGAAACACATCAGAACAGCGTCGAAACAAGGCAAACACAGAACACACAACTTAAACCTGCCCACGTGCCGACAGTAGCTCAAAGGCTAACCCGCATATATCAACAGGTCCACTGGCGGAGGGGAGGCGGGAGAGAGCTCAAATCAGCTCTTAAGCCCTTGAGGCCGTATTTGGCCTCTCTGCCCTGGGCTGGCCAGTTATTCTTTCAGCCAGGGCCCATGATCAAAGCGACCCCAACCAAAAACAACAACACAAAAGAAAGCACACACACAGTCCAGGTGAAGCTTGCAGATTTTCGAGGCAAAGGAGCTGTTTTTTAACGGATATTGAGGTTGCTTAGTGGCCCACATCTTTGAGACATTACTCAAAAACACCACTCTTCTAGGGGTTGATTCCTTTTCCACTCTTTTCAACCCTCGTTCTTTTCAAGAACCGGATCCGTTTCACCCGGTTTCTGGGGGTTTTCTGGACAGATCCGGATCCCTGGAAAGAATGGAAATGGAAGGTACCCCTAGAACTTGGTTGCAAGCTTCCTTTTGGTCGCCAAAAATTGGCCTGTCTGTCGAAACCCATGCGCGCCAGCAAACCCTGCAACGCTAGAGGACCTATCAATATGTGCAAGTTGCAAAAGAACCCTCAAAATGGACATGGGGAAACCTCCAGGCAAAAACCAAAAAATGGACATGGGTAATTGAAATCTCCAGGCAAGGCAGTTCATCACTTGGTTGACATTGGAAGGGGAGCAACAATTGAAAAACTTTGGCAGCTCAGTGGATTTGGATTTCAATCACTAAACCACAATAAGCAAAGATGTCAAAACGTTTCCCAAAAACAACCATGTTCAGTGACTTCGGGGGAAGAATCGTCCAATGCCCCCCGCCTCCTGCAGCAAGTGCAAGGCGTGTTGCCAGGGCAACGACGGGGCGCCGATCAGGGAGCTATACGTCACCACGGTGGGGCGCAAGGATCGTCCTCAAATTCCCAGCTTTGACTAGCTCCTCCAGTAGAGAGGTTAGAATAAGGGTACCAACTTTTTTCAGCTTTGTCTATTTTAGTAGGGGAACCCTAAAAGGGCACTACTGGGGGACCTAGTTCCTCTTGATCTTGGTGGCTGCTTCTAAAATTCCCGTAAGGATTACACATCTTAAGCAACTGGAAGATTTGGGCATCTTCCACCCACGTCCCTTTTTCTCATGTCCAGCCCTCAACAAGATGTGTTTCGTGAGTTGAACACGGGGGGAAAACGAGTCTTTAGGTGCTGACTCATTCATCTCTGATTTAGATGCCTCCAGCCACTGCTCGGAATGTTGAACGATTGGAATAGATTGACCAAGCTGACATTCACAGCGTCGAAAGAATCGAGGAACATGACTAAAACTCACAATCCCGCAAATTCCTCGCAAAGAATCGGGAAGATATGTCGTGTGAAATCCGTGGTTCACTTTGAAGCTCACTCCTAGGACCTTCAAAAGCATGTTCTTAAACACATGTTGACCCCATCTTAATCAACCCCAGTTTATGAATATGGGGGTGGAGGCCCCTTTAAAAGTGGTCTGCTTCCACCACATTTCACCCAGGGACATCCTCTATTAATAAACTGGGGTTGATTAATCATACGGGGTCAACAATATTCAAAGGGAAATCAAAGGGAAGTCCATGAACTCAAAAACATCTTCTTAAACAAACAAATCAGAAGCAACCGCGCCCAAAACTTGACCAAAGCGTCGCCTGACTTCCTCCAACAACTCCACGGAGTCGCGCCAGTCGCAGGCGCCGATGGCGCTGTTGAAGCCCATGATGTCGCGCACGCGGCAAGCCAGCGATTGGGACAGCAGGCTTACAGCCTCTTCCTTGGGCTGCGTAGAGGGTATGTTCCTTGGTTGTTTGAAACACACGTATGAGTATGTGTAAAAAAACAATATGGCTGTGGGTCAAAAATAGGTCCCAAAATGGAACCCTGGAAAACATGACACAAATCTGCGGTCCCCTGGTGGTCATTTTTGACCCAGACCCATATTGCGTGTCTTGGTTGTTGCTTGCGGAACCAAAAAGGGTTGGTTTTGAAGAGACTCTAAAAGGAACACCACAATTGTGGGGTTCCCTCATCTTGAAACAAACCCACGTGCGTCCTCTCTTGATATGGATAAGTCTAGGGTATGATTTTTATTCCCCACCCGTAGATTTTTCCTCGAAACACGCTGGGCGTGTGCGAAAACTACAATTAGTGGTGGAACCAAGGCTGAGTGGTAGGTAGGGAAGCATGCATTTGCTTGGTGGAAGGGTGCCTTATCTGTGGTTCATTCCATTGTGAATAATCATGGGAAGATTGGTGGTGGACCAGCCTCCTCTTTTTAGTAGCGCAATGAATTCCCGCGCTATTGCATGTACGACGTGAAAAAAAACGTGATTTGCAGTGGTTTGTGGTTGGCTTTCGTAGATTTGTTCAAGATCCAAAGTCGGATTGCACATGAACATAAGAAAGCAGAACAGGCAAGTTTCCCAATTAAAACATAAACCACGGTGTACAACATAGAGCATGTCGCATAAATCTAAAATAAAACGGTCGCGTTCTTGTGCCGACTCGCAGTGAACAAAATGGGTGAGTGGCGCAGCCCTATTGTTTAGAGACTTGCAATGGCCTCCAAGGGTGTGCCATGGCAGAATACTCTGAGATGAGTTGACATTGAGTTGACATGAGCTGACTTCAACTTGTAGATTCGATCACATACACCTGAGCCCATGTTGGTTGTCAAACACTTAGTTCGGGTTTGTATATATAACCGTCCCTACAAGCCTAACGACACCAAGGAACCAAATGGAGCTGCTATCATGGCCAATGGAGCTGCTTACCTGTTCACCTGGCACCAAAAAAGCGATTGAGTGAGTAACACACCCAGGTCCTGCAGTAAAGAGGTTAGAATAAGGGTAGCCTTTTTTCTGTCGTCTAGTTTAGTAGGGGAGCCTTCCCCCAAAAAAGGGTGACAGTTAACAGCTAACACAATCACACACTGGAGAGTTCACACTTCAACCCAAGAAATGGAGGGGCGGGGGAGCCACTGGCTGGGGATCTAGAACCTCTGCTTCTGCCACAGCTTCCCAAGCTCTGGCCCTGGCGCAGGCGGAGATCACGCTGCTGAAGGTGATGTGGTTGGGAGTCAGCTGCTCCAGCTTGGACAGGAGCTGAATCGCCCTCTCCTTGGCGGGCTGGGAGTGGCTGAGGGCTGTGTTGGCCTTCGGTTTCCTTCTGGGGCCCGTGAATCAAGGTCGGGCCTGGGCAGCTGACGCCGCGAGAAGCTTTGGGGAACGGAACAGACAGACAGACAGACAATGAAACACAGAAGAAGGAAACAAAGAAAAAAACGAACCAACGCACAAACACAGAGCCAAACAACACAAACCAAGCAACCCACCAAGCCAGCCAGCCAAGCCACCAACCAAACTTCCAGTCGTCAAACGAACAGCAACAAGAATCTGGGCTGCCCTCAGATCCCCCGCTAACAGTGAATAACTTTTAGTGGGTTAAATATGGAAACTACAGGATTCAAACAGCTAAATGAACCGGATGGCAAGGGGAGCCACCACGCAGGATCCGCCGGTTCTTCGCCGAATTTCCAAGGCTCCCACTGCAGCGCCTTGTCGCAGGCGCTGATGGCCGCGTTGAAGATGGCCAGGTCCGGGCGTGCCTGGGACAAAGTTTTTGGCATACCGTCCATTTGCTTCAGCCCCAGTGATAGAAAGCATTGCTTGCAGCCCGCGTTTTCTTTCAAAAAAACAAGTGGCGAGCTACCTTTTGAAAAACAGCTTCCATTTGCTTTTTGGTCCCCTGGAAAAAGTGAAAAAAAAAAAACATACCAGTAGTGATAGATTCCCTCTAAGAAGCCAACAGGGGAAAACAAATATATAAAAAAAATCTCAAGCAAATGGAATCATAGGGGGTTCTTGACAACCATAGTCCTAATCTGTTCTACGATCATTTCACTTAATGGTATGATGAAAGACGCCAAATGTTGACCCAGAGACGGAGATGTTCTGCAAATTCAGCACTATTTCCGAAAAGCGAAAGTCAAGAACCTTCATTGAGCTCGCCTCACACAGGGTTCACTCCAAACGGGGTTTCCTACATTTCCCATCAAACAAAAACAAAAAAAACATCACCCACCCAGGGCAAAGATGGCGCAGGTTTTATGTTAGTGGGTATCTAGAACATTGAACCCACTGGCTTCATGTCGCTGTCCACCAGGGTCACTCGGACAAGTCGCCACAGAGCCCTGTCTCACAGTCCCGGAGAAAGGCTCAGAAGCCCTGCTGGCACTTGATTTTCAAGGACCCCCCGCCCCAAACACCTCCCTTCAAATCCAAGGAAACAATTGGTTCAAGGAACCTCCCTTCAAATCAAAGAAAAAACCAGGGGCGTCACTGTCTGGGTCCTGGGTGGCTGGGTGGCTGGGTGGCTGGGTGGCTGGGTGGCTGGGTGCTTGGCGCGTGCGCCTGCCGCGCCCAGAGCACCAGAGCGTGCTGCCACTGCATGGCTCGCCCATGGAGGCTGATGGCTTTGCTCGCAGCCTCAAGGGTTGGAGGCGCTCGGGTCAATCCCGGGGAGGGTCAACACCCAATGGTCAACCCAAAGGAGAAACAAAAGCGCTTAGGCGCCTGTTTAAGGGAACCCGGTAACTTAAAGAATAAACAAACTAGGACCGGCTTTTCTGGGCTGTCCTTAGATCCCCCGCTAAAAGTGACTGACTTCTAGTGGGTTAAATGGACATCCCCACTAAGCACTAAAAGGCTAAAAAGCTAAGGAACCGGATGGCTGGGAGCCGCCAAGTTTTGGTGGTATCAAGGGAACCACGTCGCTCCGCGGAAACCTCCTCCAAACCAAGAAAAAATAATACACTTGGTCATTCAAGGAGAAGGAGTTGAAAAGCACACTTTGCAAGGAAAGCGCCTCGAACATTCTTCGGGGTGACCCCTTGAAAAAAGGGGAAAACCGGCACCACGGAAGGTCTGGGTTGTTCAATCACCTCACGAGAAAAAACACAGGAAAACAAGAAAAGTTGTGGTTCAAGAAGCACGTGAGCGCCTAGAACGACTTTGGTTCTACCAACATGGTTGTAAAGGCTTAAATTCGCCTTACTAGAATTATAACCACTATAAGACGCGGCATAATTAAAATGAACAATACTGTGCATGGACGAAATCCTGCACCGCCTTGAAACCATGGCTTCTTGATATTTAGCATCGACTCATTCCCTTGGGTTCAGGGGAACAAAAAAAGAGAAACAAAAACGGTGGTGCGTTGAAAAACGGATTTCACAACCCTCCACAGGGCTTCGGGCATCACTTCGGGGCCCTCCCTCCGCCAAAAGCTCCCCGCCTTCAGATCCATTTGCTTCGGGCGGAGTTCCATGGCTCCGGCCAGAGCGAGCCAAAGCCGGCTGCATCGCTGCAAGTTGGAGTTGGTATGCGTTTGAGTTGAGAAGCCCAAGGGAGACCAAGGGGGAAAGCCTCCACTCTTTTGGGGGTCTGATTCTTATTTTAAGACACAGGGACCCAACCAGACTTTTCGTGAGTAGGGTTACCTCCCTGTGCAACTCTTATTCCAAAAGCTGAAATGAGTGATCTTCAAGAAAACCCGACTACATGGTGAGCAAGTTTACTCCCGAATCGCTCAGAAAATACATGGCCATCCTCTTTCCAAGACTGGAATCTGACAGAAGTCCTCTTGAAAAGGCCCCTGTCCTCCAGGGTTCTTAAAGGGCAGCTCCCGAGGAACCGTTTGACGCCTAAAATGCATCGGCGCCTTTCACCCGGTCTGAGTTCCTGTGCAACCAGCTCCGACTTCTTGGCTTCTGGTATCTGTTGGATCGGAACATGCTCGTTTTTGCGATACCAAAGTGATCGATTCCCAGGAGGTTAAGGGGCCAACAGATTAGACATTCTTCTCCCATGACCCGAAAATGGGAAACATCCCTAAAGGACCATTCGTGGGTGGGACCGACCCGTGCGAGATCGCTTTTCCAAATCGGCGAGTCAAGCAAACATGGGGATTTCTCAAGACAGGAATCCGACCCCTACAGCGATTGGTTTTGTTTGGGTTTCCCTTTAAATACCACCTAAACAGGGTCAACGGGTCCACCGCTTTGAGAGACTGTTTGTTGCTTGTATCTTTTGGATCTTCAGTTTAAAACGAATCGCCCGCAAGAACACAGCAAACCAAAGCCAGCACAAAGCTTTGTCAAAATGGGCGGTCCACTGAGACGGGTCAGCGAACCAAGACCCTCCACGCGCACACTTCAACACTGGTCCCGAACAAGCAACTCAAAGTTCAACACCTGCAAAGCAATGCTGTCGAAACTCCCGACAAAGTCAACATGATCGGAAAAAGCAGGGGATGTGTCAACACTCACTGCTCCGAACTCAATGTGGATCATCGCTCAAGACAAACCATCCCAAACCCACCCCAGTGACCCGGGTAGCCCCCTGTTTGGGTTTACCATGTTTACAGGGTAATCAACAAGAAAAAGGGGCTCAGAATGCCACTGAACGGCTGGGCGGGGAAAAAAAGAGAGCGCGGTGTGAAATAGGTGGCTTCCAAACATGGTCGGCTTTGGGTTGCAAAAGCCCGTAACAGGACACCCTGAAAAAAGGAGGACCCAAAACGCAGCGCCTCCATTTGGTTTCCCTTTAAACCAAGTCGGAACGGAATCCTGAGAAAAGACACTCCCACGCCGCCCGCCTGCGCGATCTCCTTCACCAAGCGCTGGAAGGGCAGCTTGCCTGAACGGAGCAGCTTTGTCATCACTGCATGCCCACCCATAGCCCAAGGTTTTTTTTGGCTGTGGTTGTCAAAAATAGGCTAACCCCAAAATGGATTGAACCTGGCAAATGGAACCCAGGAGTAAAACCTGCGGTCCCATGGAAAGTTAATCTTGCCCCATACCCATTTCACAAAATCCAACAGTCAGGGTCCTGATTGGATTCTGTCGTCTGGAAACCCCAAGGGTGCAAGACATTGGGGTCTCGATCGAATTTCTGGTGGACCATTGCCAGAATCCGCGCAACATCAACTTGCTCAGCTTGCAAACGAATCGTTGCCCACAGGCATGTGATGGGTCAGCCCTGAGGTAGAAACTGGGGAAGGACCTCTCAGAGCGTGAAAGGACCTTCCAGAGAGAAGAGCTTAGCTTGAATTACCATGCTCTGCCTGAATGAAAGCAAGTGCAATACAATGATATTCTAGCGGCAATTGGTCTCACACGTCCATGTGTATTGCCTCCTGGTTGAGCGCCCATCCGGCTTCAAGTGACATCCTCGATCGTGGAGTTCGTTCAGAGCATCAACATCCTCAAAGCCCTCTAAGTGGTGCTTCAAAGTGCACCCTCCAAGGAACGCAACAAACAGGGCTCCCCCTATATATGGCCATGGGTCGAAATCCCGTACCCCCAGTGAACCTCCCAATGCAACCACTAAAATAGGTCCTAAAATGGGTGGTGCACCTAGCCCAAAATGGGATCCCATTGGTTTGACAACCACAGCCATATAGGTCTGGGCCAAAAGCCCCAAACGATGGCGATTCAGCCGAGGTCCCCGGCGGATCAGCAAATCCGTGGACTTCTGATACTTGCGGATCTCTCCTTGGAGATGCTAAAACGGGCGAGTCGCAGAAAGCCGAGGAGTCCAGAGTTTTTAAAATTAAATCCTGTGCACAAGTTGGTGAACGGTGTCAGTGTGTTGTGCACAAGTTGGTGAACGGTGTCAGTTATCCTATGCACAAGTTGGAGAATGGCTTCACTTAGGGTTGGGCAGAAGTTGGTGCCATTCCCTAAAAGAGAGCCGGGAAAAAAACGTGCGCTGCACCAACTGCCATGCTTTACACAGTCTGCATTGAGGGAACCAGAAGTATAAGGGACCCGCACGACATGTCACGAGGCTCGAGCCTCCGTTTTTTGGGGCATCGCCATGACTTGTGCATCAAGTTCCATGTCTTTGGTCTTTCCTCTGACCTGGTTTTCGCTGGTCACTCCTTCAGAGCGCTTTGAGATGGGGCCAACTCTTATGCTCTTGTGCGCACATCTCCTTTTTCTGAAGCCAGGAAACTTTCCTGGCAAGAAACCTTACAACAAAGCTGCTCCCCCTGCCACATGTCTAACCCGGTTGAGTATTTGCAGGGAGTCCCGAACCTGAAGTTCGGAAAGCAACCAGATTCTGCCCACGCGCTTGCACTCACAACTCAGTTGTTCAGTGACCCTGGGAAAAAAAGGGAACCCTTTTTGGGGAAGACCAGTTTTAGTGGGGCAGCCACCAAAAACAAAAAAGGACAAAGAATCGGTGCCACTGAACAACTGAGACAAACCTCCAGGCGTGGAAGGCATGCGGCCTTTTTTTTTTCCTGTGCTTTGCGCGCGACGCTTTTTTGCCTTACTGCGCGATTTTTACACATCAGGCTCGGGGGCAACATTCGAAGTGAGCTTTCTGGTGGTAAGATCAACTCGCTCAAGCAAGCAGAACACCGTACCCAGGTTTTGGCACACAATCAGCTTCTCAGCAGTCCACGCAAAAATCACACCTTCCTCCAGGCTGGCTAGTTTTGCTAAACAAGAAGAAGGCTCCCAATGTTTGGTACCTGATTTTGAAGGGATTTACCTTCTCGAACAAAAACACTGGCACTTCTAGGGGTTGATTCCCCATTCTTTTCAACCATTGTTCTTTTCAAAATCCGGCTGTTTCCCCTGGGTGTTTGATGGTTTCCTGAAAAGAAGGATCCCTGGAGAGAATGGAAATGGAAGGTGCCCCTAGACCACTGGGGGAAGACCCATCTGATCCGAGCCACTCAAAGCCAGCGTACCAGGGCGGAAGCGGTGGGTCTTCTTCATGGTACCAACCACCGGCGCCTGCATGGGCCCCGCTCGTTTCCTTTGATCTGGGCTGCCCTCAGATTCCTGCTAACAGTGACTGACTTTTAGTGAGTTGCATGGACCAATGGAAATCCCCACTAAACCCTAAACAGCTCAAAGGCTAAGGAACCGGATGGCTGGGAGCCAAGTGATGAATTTTGACGAACTTCTAAATGGTTGGACGTGTTCCACGCCTGGTAAGTGATGTCCACCAAAACTTCCCTAATAGACGGGCCCAAATACTTGGGATGGGGTTGCGGGGTACCTTGTCTCACTACAGGGGAAGTATAGTATTAATCATTTAGCCCCCTTTGCTCGAAATTCACACCCATATCCCATGTAAGAGCTAGTCTGCGGGAAGCATGGCATGCAGGATTTCCCCTGTTGCTAGAGCCTGCCTTGCTTTGGGAGGCTCTTAGGAGGATATGGCTTGGACAACGCGGGCAGAAAACAGGTTTGTTGGCTGTCGGCGCAAGCTCAGCACCCCATCTTGAGCGTCAGAACCCTGTTCAACCACACCGCTTGAGCCCGTGGGTCATCATTCATTCTGAGTAAAGAAGGCAAATCGAGACGACTATAATTGCTTACATCCTTGGGCGGTGCCAAGATGAGGCCATGGGTGATGGGGCCATGGCGTCCGTGGACCGGCCCAGACGCCGAAGAACACGAAAGAACCGCGTGGGGAAACGAGTGGAAGCGGGGACTGGGCGCAATGCTTGCGGGAAGTGGGGATTGCAAATGGCGAGTCAGTCCAAAGTCTACGAGTCCCTGCGTCTTGGTTCCCCAGAGTGTCCTCTGGTAGTGAGGTAAGGGGCCGAAAGGCTACTTTGATTTGCAAAGGGTCCCGAATATGGCCCCAAGACACTCTTGGATCCCCGTTTGGAAGCTTCAGAGTCCAAGCACCTGGTAATACACCAAATGATCCCTTGTTTTGCATTTCTCCCCGTACATCCTCAAGATACCAAGAAGAAACCTTTGTTTTCGTGGCTTCTTCTTCATTTTATTTTTCCACATGTTGAGCTCAAAGTGGGTAGGAATTTACCGCAGTTCGCAAGTTCTACTTCCAAAACCTGACACATTCATAGATCCCAGATGAAGGAGCTAGATGGGTCTTCGGTCCTCAGAAAACACCTCAAGTGAGTGTGTGCCGTTTTTGAGGATAAGTTCCCTTGCACCTTGGCTTCCAAGGCAAAGCAACAGGTTTTAACCACAAGGTTTAACCGTGATCACCTTGGTTTTGCTGGAAACCACTGGGGAGACCCAGCTTCGTTTGCCACATCCCTCGTGTCTCTGACTAGTCCTCCAGTAGGGAGGTTAGAATACGGGTACCCTTTTCTCTGTAGTCTATTTTGGTAGGGAAACCCTCCCCCAAAAAAGAAACGGTAAAAGTTGGCACTGGGGGACCGAGCTGGAAACCACCAGGAGAACCAGCTTTGTTTGACGCATGGCTGTGGATGTCACAATCAATGGGATGCCATTTTGGGATAAGTGAACTCACCACCCATTTTCGGCTACCTATTTGGGTGGTTGGATGTTCATCGGATGTTGATTCCCTGGGGCTACGGAATTTTGGGGTTTTGACCCGCCACATCCCTCAGAGCTCTCTGAGCTCCGCCTGCTTGCGTGCAGCCTTGGCGGCCAGGTCCTCCCGCGGCGCCTTGCCGCCGGCCGACTTCCTGGGACTCGAGGAAGTCGATCGGGCCCACCGAAGGCGGGGAGCGGGAGTTTTTTTTGTTTATATCTATATATATATATATAAATACATACATATATGTACATATTTGTTTCGGGTCCACTTGGGTCACAATCAAAATCCGGTTTTGAAATGGTTGACCCAGAACCATGAAAGGAAACACAACGGCCGCAACTATTTATGGCTGGGATTGTCCGTTACTCACCTTCATCTACCCGGGTTTTGATTGTGGCTCACTTGGGGCGCTGATCTCGGATTTGGTAGGGACGAGCTTAGTTCAGCAAGGGTTACGCCGTCAGTTGGCCCTGGATATTGATCAAGATTCCTGACCCCCAATGACCATGGGACATTGTTCCCATTGGGACATATCATTTTTGGAGTGGTTTTCCGCAATGGCCACCCCCACTTGACGCTTGCCCCGAGAGAACAAGACCTCACAGGATCTGACACAAACATGAAACTCAAATGGGTGAGACTCGTTAAACAAACGTGAAATTTATGCAATGAGATTAGATGGCACCATTCCAACCTTCTTCTTATCAAAGGATCGAGTAGGGCGGGAGTGTGGGAAAGAAATTGAACATCTCCAGTTGAGCCACGGCCAATGGACTCTTCGGGCTTGTCACCCAAATATTTTTTACCAGTCCCATGTTCCTTCTTTAATCAAATGAGCCAGAGACTGCAGGAAAAATGTTTTGTCGCAACTGTGACCCTGGTGGAACAATACAGGAGGGTTGAGAGTTCCTGGAGAAGTCTAGAGTCATCTTTGGAGCTGATGTTTCACCAATAGCTTGTTCGCCTCTTATGTTCATGGATTCATGTTCTGTCAATGTAAAACCATTTGCATATCTAATCCAAGAAGGTTTGCTAGGTCCTCCAGTAGAGAGATTAGAATAAGGGTACCCTTTTTTTATGTAGTCTATTTTGGTAGAGGAACCCTCCCCCCAAAAAGGGTAAAAGGGCACTAATGGGGGACCTAGTTTGCCATGTACCCCATCTACATCGCCATCGGCTTTTTGGACTGGTTGGCGCTTGAAAAATCATGTTCCTCCTGGGCGACCGCCTAGAAACCATGGGAGTGAGAAGAAGGCCAGGGGAACAAGGCCATCTAAACCAAAAGAGGCCAAATTCAACGTGGTTTCTATTAAGTAATAATTTAGGCCATCCTAAAAGGACATCCAAACCAAAAGATAAACCCAGGAGAAAATCTGGTGCCGTTGGGTGCAATGGACCATCTGAAAGTCGAAGACCTCCATGGGGTTGGAAGTTGACATGCCAAGCCAGCAAATCCACCAGGACAAAAGAAACGAAAAGTCCTAGTGGGAAGGCTGCTTCCACTGTTCCGAGGGTTGGTCCACATATCCACCGCATGTTCCAGGCCGTGGACGCGCCCGCCCGCCTCTCCCCCACCAACCAACCCCCCCCCCTGTGGGGGTGGGGTGCGGGGGGGTTGGGTGGTTGGGTGGTTGGGTGGGTTGGTTTAGGGTTGGTTCACGGTGGGTTTAGGGTGGGTTTGGTTTGGGGGTTAGGGTTCAGGGTTAGGGCCGCAGGATTGATTGGTTTAGGGTTGGGGGTTGTGGGTTGAGTTGTCCGTGTCGGAATGCAAGGGTGCGAGTTCAGGGGCTCAAGGAGGAGCTTCGATGGGACTGTAGCAGCGGGGATCCGGGGATCTGGGTAGTCGGGCCGGGCGGCGGGGGCCCTTGGGGTTGGTGGCCTGGGGACTGGAACATATACCCACTGGTGAATCTGGATAAGGAAACGCTCTTGGCCCATTCCCTCCACATCTCCTTACATCATCTCGAGGGAGACTCACTTTAGATGGATGTGTCTTCTTTGAGGCTACCCTTTTTGGCTTGGCAAAGGGAATCCGAAAATCAACGCCCGTTAACGTGGCCCCAGGTTTTTTCACCGGAACTCGTGCTGGACCATAACCATCAAGCAGCCGAGTGGCTGGGCGGTCATCTTGGTTCGCGCCATGGCCAAGACCTCAGTCATGGCAACCCCCCACCCCAAGAAAGAAGACCAAGACCTACAAACCCAGCGAAAGAAAGCTGACAACACGCGTACCTGGAGTCTCCATGACCCCTAGAAAACGGGGTCATCACCCCTTAATTTTGGGTCATGACCCCAATTTTAAAGTGTCGTGGAGACTCCAGGTATGGATGAAAGTCTATGGGAAAAGAAACTGGAAAAAGGCCCAAGATCTTGGAATTGGCGTATGAAGTCGGCTTCGATGCCTTGGCTTGAGAAGCTGCCAATTCATGCTGATGTTTCATTGGAGTAAAGCACGCGGGTTAGATCCATCAAATGGAAGGATCCTTCTCGGGGAAGCTTTTAAGGGAGGTTTTCTTCTCGGGGAAGCTCTCAAAGGAGGTTTCCTTCACGGGGACTTCCCTAAGGAGGTTCCTGCACTTGTAGATCCCTTTGGGTGAAGCATAACATTTCACCTACCGCAAATTCAGCTGTATCTGGGGGCAACGGACTCTGCAAAGGTCTTGCACCAACAGTAAAATTCCTGGCCACATCCAGTAGCTCCAAAAGTGCCCTAGTCAAAGGTACTAATAAAAACTTAGGACACCAGAGAAAAACAATCAAGCCATCAGATGCCACAACTCCTCTCCTCCGGTTTGGCGGCTGCCGCGGAAATGACTCCCGCTTCCACCGAGACCCATTCGACACCTGATCTGGTTGTTTAAAGCACTGGCAGAATTCCAACAAAGGCTCACTCTATCTCACGTAAGACCTGCTTCCCCTAGATCCACATCCCCTGTGTCGAAGGGTGCACCTGCCAATTTCCAGGCTCAAATCCACCAGGTGTCGCTTCCTGTCGAGTGAGTCGAGAGAACCGGGGCTCGGACGCACGGCTCGTCGCGCCCTCTTGAAAGATGCAGAGCCGAAAGAGAGCCGCTGGGACGCGGATGGAACAACAGGATTCGCACGGGTCGCCGTTGCAAATATGAGAGTGCAATGAGTACACCACAGTAAACGCGCGGAGTTCTGGAGAAAATTCGGAACGCTCAGTAAGAGGCTAGCTCATCCTACCACTACTCTAGCATAGCCCAAAATCGCTCAGAAAGCAAAAGTCCCATGGTTGTCAGGCCTCCTTTACCAAAGGGGAAGCCCCACAAATGACAATGAAAAGGAACTCTATGAGCTAATTGTCCTTGCTAGTCGCTACTATGGGGAGCCCTTACCAGGGCCTCGATTGTGGGCAAGTCTTTTTATCAAGGCTCGTGTCCTCATTGCTTTCAGACACCGCTCTGCCCGTCTTGGGTTCCCAGGAATCCATGGGTACCTTCCCAATGGTTTCGAGGATTTAACGACATCACCTGAACACATACTCATACTAGTCTAAAATAATGTCATAATCTCACAAACACATAAATCCGAAGGATGCCTCTTCCGAACACCACGAAACAGGGGGCACAGCTTTTTGTGATGAAATGATGGTCAACCCCACTAGTCCGAACCAGCAAACAAGTGAGCTTCGACAAATGTAGATATATGACTTGATTTGCGGGGCCGTTGCTATACCGCGACATGAAACCAGGTGGAACCACCTACTTAAACGGGCTTCTGCCTTTTTGAGGGTATCCTTTTCAGGCCGGCCTCAAGGAAAACGGAACGGCAAACCAGTTGCGGGGTCCGTTTTGTGAGGGTCCCGTTTTAGGGTGGGTTTAAAGGGAATTCAAAGGGACAATCTACGATTTCGGGAGGTCCTCTATTTTCAAACATGTTGACACACACACACATGTATATACAGTGTAGCATAACATGAGTGTGTATAAACAAAACAAACATGTCTACATCGTATTCTCTCTGCCTCTGCCACATAAACCACCATTTGGGGTGAGGTCGTGTGAGGTCGTTATAATTCACCCAGATGTATATATCCTGACAAACTGAGCGTTTTCGGTGCTGGGGGCTCCAGGCCAGGTCTCTCCTTGATCCCCCAAGCTGTTGCGCGACAAGTTCAGCTCCGTGTACCTTCGCACAACGTGTCCGAGTCCGGGTGTCTGATTTGATTTGATTCGGTTTGCTTGATTTGTTTGATGTGTTTGACTTGTTTGATGTTTGATGCGTGTGGCTTAAAAAAAATGTTATTGTGGCTCAAACATGTACCACTTTAGGTCTCATGCTGTACCACTTTGAGACTCAATGTTTGATTTTGGCTCAAAATGTAACCTGATTTGCTCCCTTACCAACCTTCATCTACCCGGGTGTTGATTGTGCTCATGTGGCTGTGGCTCAAACATGGGGATCCAAAATGTAACCTTGGTAAATTTGAAAGGTGGCCTCAAACCCGTGTAATTTTGGAAGGTTTAATTTTGAGCCACACCCATTTGGGGGTTGGGAAAGAAAGGGGAAACCAAAAGGACATCGACAAACACAAAAACAAAGGTTCCCAATCTTGACACAGAAGCAGAACAGGCGGATGGGTCTCATTCGAATCCCCCCAGGCTCCTCTCAACTCGCCAACCCCAAATGGCACGCTCCGATCCGGCCCCCGAGCTTCCGTTGGGGAAAAAAAACGCGGCGCCGTTCTTCGTAAATCCGACCAGCTGCGAGCCACTCGGGTTTGCCGACGTGGACCATCCCGGCATCACTTGAGAGTCCATTCTGTGTCACAGAAACTGGCAGCTAAAACCCCCCATTTCCGACATTCACTTCTGGGGCAAAGGCACTTTTGGAGAACTTGGACCAGGGATTTTTTTGGAGATCCCCCAAAGTCGCCCGAGATGCAGCGGATCCCAACTGCCAGCCGTTCGGTACGGGTATGGCACGGCCCAAGCGTGTTGCTTTGTGGTTACCCCCTGGCCATGGGTCAAAATCTCGTACCCCCAGTGAACATCCCAATCCAACCGCTAAAATAGGTCCTAAAATGGGTGGTGCACCTAAAATAGGTTCTAAAATGGGTGGTGAATTCACCTACCCCAAAATGGGATCCCATTGGCTTTGACCCACAGCCAAATGAACATATAGCCCAAACTGGAATAAACAGCCAAAGCAAGTGAGTTTCTGGCGCAGGCCTTGCACACCCCCCAGTCAGCCCAAACCCAAGCGCCACCTGGCAGTACGGGATAGAAACTTCTCGGGCAGTTCCAAGGAAACCAGTATCTCGTTGCCAATCAGACATGGCCAAGGAGGCTTTCCGCAAAAAACATGCTCAAAGGATCGCTCTCAGATCTTCTGCGGGACACCTGAGATTAGATTGAAATGGGAGTGGCCTAAATGGGACCAATTGGTAAATAGATGAACCCGAAAACACAACTTGACCCATGTGGGCGGCATACCGCATTGTGCTAGAAATGGCGAACCCTCACTCTGGTAGGTCTCTGACACGTCGCGCAACACTAATCACTGGACCCAAACCGTGCTATAGGTGCAGGAGGGCACCTTCTGGCAACCATACGACTCTCTCCATGTGTACATTGCAACAAGCAAAACAAACACATTGTAGCTAAAGTGTGCATGCATATATATATATATACTTTTATGTAAAACAGGACACGTATATTAGTATATGTATATATATATATACGGATTATGTACATAAGAGCAACGGGCAAAGTTGCGTGTCTGCGAAAGGGACGTTGGGGCGTCCCTCTGAGATCTTCCCAGGAGCACTGGGTGCACAAAGCCAAGGTCATAGCCACAGCCTGACACGTGTGCCAAGCCGAAGCTCCGTCCAGGAAGTTCTTCTATACTGGGCTGCCCTCAGATTTCCTGCCAAAAGTTGAAGCACTTTTAGTGGGTTAAATGGAGACTAGCACTAAACCCTCAAAGCCTGAAAAGCTAAGGGGACGGTTGGGGGCACCAAGTATAGGAGCTGCCAAGTCTAGGGGATGCACATGGCTTCCTCCTAATTTGAGGGTGCAACTTGCTGTATGATCCTTGAAATACGGATTGTTCTTAACTGAACCTGGCACCCTGCCAAAGAATTCCTCCGAGCAAAAAAAAGTGTCTTCCATGCTCGGAGAGTGCTTTGCCAAACAGAAGGACCTCCAGCAAAGCCGTCGTGAGTCTTTAGACCGAACCACCCCTGTGTGAGGCCATGCCGCTGTGATTTGATGCAAACGGTTTGGTGTTGCCTTCTTGTCAGATGCTGCTGTTCCTCGTTGTTCTGAAGATGACTGATGAGGGGAGGCTCGTTTCGAGTGCGCGAGTGCGTTTGAAAGATCCGACATCACAAAGCTAATTTGCGGCGTTGAGCAACTTCGACTTTAAAAGAGAAGCATTTTTCATGGTAGAAGGAACACATACATGCAGACTGAACAAGTAATGTATCCAGCTAAGATCGAATTGAAGGTGCCTCTCATGTCGGGTTCTGCTGCCTCCTTGAAGTAAGGCGATAGAAGTTATCTTGCCCACCAATCCCCAAGGCCTGACATAGAAACCAGCTGATACTGCGGGCGAATTTTTGATCTGTCCAATCATGGAAGCGGACAAGCCTTTTCAGGAGGACGCCATTCAACAATCTTCCAGTGCACTCGCATGATTGTTGGAAGGAGTGGTGTGACTAAAGTTCACTCTTTGCAGCATGACATTCCCTACTCCTTGGTTGACGTCGGAAGGGGAGCCAAAATTAAACATTTCGCAGTGAAGTGGGGATTTCAACCACTAAACCACAATAAACAACAATGTCAACATGTGTCCCAACAACAATTATGACTCGCTTCAACTCGTCTGCGAAACCAAACCAACTGGGTGACTGGGCCACTCTGCCGGGCGTCGACTCTGCGAGGGCTGGCCAATCCAAACCCAACATCTTTCTGCAAATTGCTCAATTAACAAAAAAAAAAAAACAGAGATGAGGGATCCCCTAGGCACGCGGTCTTCATCATGGCGCTTCATCGTTGCTCCATGCCATGTATTCAAAGTCCACCCCAAAAAACCGTAGGTCGAGGCTTGCGATGCCCCAGGCACCAGCGGGGAGACCGAGGGTCCTGTCCGCCGACTTGTGCTGATCTTGGTTGCTGTTGAACAGTTTAACTTTTCGGGGGTTTAGTGGAAAACCCAACTTGACTCCCCATTCTAAAGATCCAACCCAATAGCAGTCAAGTGATTCTTCAAAAAACTCATAGGAACCAAAGCCATCAGCTTCATAGCAGCCTCCAAAGCCCTAACCACCCTCAGAACTTCCAGAACCTCCAGCAACCGCTCCATGCGGCGGCGCCAGATACGTGCCTCATGTCTTACTTTTGTTTTTGCCTCCAAGTAGGGAAGCTCCAAGAAGGGTTGATCTCGGATTGAAAAAAAAACAGCACACATACATATATACGCACACGCATCTGGGTATGGCTGGACGACCCGCTTAGCCTTGGCGCACTCTGGGCCCACGTTGCAGTCCGACATGGAAAACCTGATCGCGTTCGCAGCGCCAAGACGAGTGCCGCCAGAAGGTCTGGTACCTCATTAACTTAAGAGGATGTACTTGAGGGCCAAACTCTTGATTGACGTTGGAAGGGGAGCAAAAAATCCAATTTTAGCATTTCCCACTAAACCACAATAAGCAAAAATGTAAGATGTTTCCCAACAACCATGAAAAGGGCTCAAAGCTCAACGTACTCAAGAGGTATGAAGGGCCCCTCGAGGGCAAACCAAAGTACATGGCCATGGGCCAGGCCGGTTTCAAAGAAGCCAACCAGAATTTGGCGCGTTGCGGAAACACACACATCGATCGTAAAATTGGCTGTGCTCCAGAAGGAATCTATGAGTATCGGCGCTGATTCCACACAACTCCATCACGGTTTGCAATGTCTGCCGGACGAAATCTGTCCAGGAACTGGATTCCTCAGAATCTTCAAGTCGAGGCAACCACCCCCAAATCACCAAACCCTGGCTCGAGGGGCGCACCCCAAATGGACCTGAGGCTTGCCCATGGCTCTGGGTGTGTTGCTACAGTTGAAGACCCCCGAAAGGCCCGTCTTCGTTTTGTACTTCCCTTTCAAACCGCTCGACAGAACGGGCGCCTTTCAAGGCATCCCCCATTGTAGACATCCAGAGCAGTCAGACCCTCAAACATCCTTGTGGGAACAACCCTTCTCGGTTGCTTTCTGCTCCCCTGCTAAAAGTTTAACTTTTAGTGGTTTAGTGGAAAACCCATTAGTTGGCAAAAAGTTAAAGTCCTAACAGCCAAGCAAAAGGCACCAAAGCCTTTCTGTACCACGGGATTCCTGTATGGCTTCTTTGGTCGCAGAAGCATTGCCACGCCTTGCTCGTTGTTTTTTTTTAAACCCCAGCCCTGCCCAAGCGACCCCATGCGATCTCGGGGCCCTGCGAGTTGCCGGAGCAGTTGGAAAGGACCTGGCGCGCTTCGGGCTTCCCGACAGACCTGTTGCTGCTGCGGTGCGTCTTGTGCTTGGTTGACGTTGAAAGGGGAGCAACAAATTAAATTTCAGCTGCCACGTGGGGATTTCCCACTAAACCACAACAAGCAAAAATGTTTAAAATGTGTCCCAACAACAACCGAGTGTTGCTGCTCTTGCTTTGAAATGTGTTTGTTGTCCGCTGCCCTTGTCTTCGGTGGCGTTGTTGCTTTCGTTTGTGCTGTTGTTATTGCATTTCCACATCACTCATCACCCCGCTCGAAGTCAGCCCCCCAAATCAAAGGTCCAATAAACATGACTCAAATGACCGACCGGAAACTTTGACTCTATGTCAGCACCTAGCACACACAACCAAAAACACAACCAGACCCCACATGAGCCGTAAGGGGCAAGAGACTCTCGCAGGTGCCCAATCGACTTGTGATTTCGCCTGCTACTTTTTTCCTCGACTTGTGAGCCAGCTTTACGAGCCACTTGTGAGAAGCCACGGTTCCCGCAAGGGCCATGAGATAAAAAGTGAGTCCCGCTTTTTGTGGGCAATTAAATGCAAATTGTCCACAGAAAACCCCACACAGAGAAACACGTATGGGGATCGTCTCAAAACGGTTGGACCACAAAATGGACGATTCCCTGCTGCGGCTTCCCTGTGACCTTCAAACCAAAACACACCCAATGGGGATGTTCAACAAAGTGACCCCCCTTGATGGTCTTCATGGGAAACCGCTTAATTGAAAGGAACCCCTCCAACAACAAAAACTCAAGGGGCAACAAAAAGGAAGCAAACAACTGGCTTCCATTTGCTAAAGCCCCCTGACTAAAACAAAAATATCCAGTAGTGATAGATTCCCTTTAAAACCAAACAAGGGAAACTAAACAAGTCTTCTGCAGCAAATGGAAGCTGGAGGAAACAAACCGCCGGGGTGCCACTTTTGGTTTTCGGGTCCCCGGTGCTGGGGTCCTGGGCCTTTGGGGCCCCGGGCAAACTCCGCGAAGCGCCGCTGCCGCTCTTTGGTCACCAGGATGTGCTGGTCCCGGCCTCTCCGAAGCAAGCGCGCGGTTCGAAGCGCCGCGCGCGCGCGGCACGCGGCTCGGCGGCTCCGAAAGGTTCGAAGCACCGCGCGGTTGTCGCAAAAAACCGCCGAGAGAGAGAAAACCGGTGTCTGAACTCCAAGCCTCCAGGTCCATTCTTTTCCATGAAAAAAACACAGGGATCCGGATGCATGAAAAACACCTGAACATTGCAACTTGTAAATGGTGGCTTCCAACTTTATTTTGGTGGAAAAAGCAACATGTTTCAAATGGGCAACATGTATCTTTTCAGGAGCCCTGAAACAATTAGGGGGAAACAGCTGCTTCTGTGATTTCCAGGGATCCTTCTTTTCAGGAAACTGTGAAAGCAACCAAGGGGAAACAGCTGGTTTGTGACGTGGACAATGGCTGAAAACAATGGAAAATCACCCCCTCGACGCACACACGAAAGCGAGTCCACGCACGTCTTTCAAAAAGGCCAAGTGGCGAGCTACCTTTTGAAACTTCAGCTTCCATTTGCTTCAGCCCCCTGGAACAAAATAAACAAATATCTCCAGTAGTGATAGATTCCCGGAAAATAACACATATTCTTAAACAAATGGAAGTCAGTCTGACCCCCTTGTGAGACGCGCAACCATTCTCGAGAAGAGTTTGCACGGGCCGGCTTCATCTCACACAGCGAGGTTCGGTTGTTCGCATGGAAGGCCAAACGTACAGGTGAGCTCGAAGCCCATAACGGCAGATGTGGGAGTTGCTGCAGCATGAAGCCTCTCGTAGTTTGCGTTTAAGGGGAAACCCTTAGAGAAACCAACCATTTCGTCATTTTCGTAGAGAAACAATGAGAAACACCTGAGTAAAATCCATTTCGCTGACCTCTTCACTCTTTGTCGGCAGACCTTTCGCCAGAACAAAAGCAAAGCGGGAAGCAAGGGCTTCACGGGAGGTCTGAGTAATCCATATGCCAGGCCAAAGCTACTGGGTCTCCACGCATTTCCCGGCCAGCATGGCCCCCAGCAAGGGGTTGGGACTCGGAATCCGTCGTCTCAAGGGGCAACCCACCAAATGAAATGGGTTGCCCCACACGAGGAATCCAAATCCCACCGTTCAAGACGTTGATTTCCCATCAGACGTGGCTTTGTTGTTTTCTGCGAACATTGTGGATTTGCTCAACATGGTGAACCCCTGTTGGCAGAGAGGCGCCAACCGGAACCAATTGTTGTAGCGAACCACGATGTCGAGAAACACCCATGTCTACCCCTACGCGTTGATTGGTCTTGGTGGTTTCGGGATGACCTTTTTGTCGATATCGGAGAGGAAGCTCCAAACCGCCAGGCAGCTTCCCAATTGGCGGTTTGGTTCGGATTTTTTACAACTTCGGGGGTGCGCAGTTGCTTCAGAATGCAAACCACCAATGCAAACCACCAACTCTTGGTGGACGTTGGAAGGGGAGCAAAAATTGAAAAACTGTAGCAGCTCAGTGGATTTGGATTTCAACCACTAAACCACCATAAGCAGAAATGTAAAAAAAAAAAAAAACTGTTTCCCAACAACAACCACCCATTAAGCGTTGCCTGAAACCCGACCATCTTGGAGAAAAAAAACAGGACGCCCGAAATCCACCCGGAACGAAGGAACGGGGCTGCGGCATGCCCAGAACCTCGCGGTTGGGCAAAATGCAGCCGGTGGACTGAGGTAAGTGGATGGACAAAATCCACCTGTAAATACCAACAAACAATAGTTCATCATGGTTTCCAAGTGGTGCAGGATTTCGTCCATCCAGAGCAGATGGGTGTGTATTCAAATTGCAGACCCCCTCAAAAGAAGAAAGGTGGAAGAACCCTTTGGCTTCCCTGCGAACCAACCCAAAAAGGTAGTCCCGAAAAACACCCCCAAACAGACTCCAGGTAGGTAAAGGGGCAACTAGTTGTTTGCCCCACGTGTACCCTTCTCCGACAATCATGGAACTTGGACCAGGGGCTTCATTGAGATCCTTCCAATCCTCTCGCCTTCCAAACCGACATCATTTGGAGAGAGCTATGACATGGCGTGCTTGGCTAGGATCACACACGGATTTATATATTATTTTGTATGAAGCTGACCAAGCCCTACCACTTGACCAGTTTGGGCTCTGCTGGGCTAAGTCACCTCTAGTAATTAGTCGTTGCAATATATATATATATATATATATATGTATACATATGTGTGATCAGCCCCCATGATCTTGTCTGTCATATATATATATATATATTGGGTGAGGTCACAGTGAATGTTCATTGCCCCCAAACCTCCATTTGCTTAAGCCCCCTGAAAAAAAATAAATAAATAAAAAACAAATCCAGTAGTGATCGATTCCTTTTAAAGCCAACAGGGGAAAATGGAAAAAAAACCAATCTTAAACAAATGGAAGCAGATGACAGTAGATCTTGGCGAGGCGCCCCTTACTTGTGCCGGCGGCCAGGCTATCTGCCCAAGCCCGGACAAGCCACAACAGCCAGCGGCGCAACCGATAGACCAATCGGATGTTGGATGTTAGCGGCACTTACTTTAATAACAGGGGCCAATATTAAAACTAACTTAACCGGAAACAAAGACAGACAGAAATAATGAAAGAAAAAAAGAAAGAAAGAAAGAAAGAAATAAAGACAGAAGCAAGGAATACAAAAAGAAAGGAACAATAATCACCTGAAAGTACATACCTGCTAAGCTTTTCCGTTTCAGGTGTCTGCACTTTGACAACACGGTACAAACATTCAGCCTCATAGAATGCCCAAGGCCCCTCATGAGGTCACAACGCAACAAACCTCAGGCTCCTCATATCCTTTTCTTCGGACAATTATGCACCTAAGCTGTTGCCCAAATGATGGCCCACATTGCGTGGCATATGCTGAAAGAGGGGAACCAATGTCTTTTGGAATTCCCTTTTAATGCAACTCGAAAAAGGGTAGCCTCGAAAAGAGAGAGCCAAATCACTGGCAAATTCGGGAAACAAAAAAACAGGTTAAAACATGTCCTGGGAATCTGAACTAGTTCCCCCAGTAGTGCCCTTTTACTCTTTTTTGGGGGAGGGTTCCCCCACTAAAATAGACTACAAAAAAAAAAAGCAGTTGGTACCCTTATTCTAACCTCTCTACTTGAGGACCTAGTTGAGGATGTTGCAAATGGCAGTGAAACCAAGTTAACAATACTCGGGCACTGGGATCGATGGCCAATGTGTTCCAGTGTCCGCTGTGTTTTTGCAAAACTGGACCTAGTGAAGGTTGTCAGCGCCTCTCCTTGAGGTCCCAAAGCACGAGGTGGCGGTGCAAAGTTTTCACCCCGGATTAAGAGGAGCCCCTGGTTGATTTTGATTGGGGGGGGTGTCCACTTCCTTTTAGTGGGAGATTCAGACCACCTTTGGAGGGAACAGCTCCCTAATACTGGGACGGGTTCATTCATCCTGGGTCAACATTAAAGCTTAAGCCCTTGCTGTTTGCCTTCTCTGTATGTCAGCACTGGCACCCAGCAACAAAAACTGTTGCCAAGCTGTAACTTCCATTTGGTTAAGACCCCTGGGAACAAGTAAAACTATTTCCAGTAGTGATCAATTCCTGTTAAAACCAACCAGGGAAAAACAAAAAAAAAACATATTCTTAAGCAAATGGAAGGTAAGCAGAATCACGAGCTTTGCAGGCACAGCCGCTGAAGTGCAGCATTTTAGAAGTTGGCGGTTTCCGAGGAAAGTATCATTTTTCTGGGGGCAGCTTCCCCATTCTTTCCAGGGATCCTTCTTTCTGGAAAACCGCCAAAAACTCTGGGGAAATGGCTGGCTTTTGAAAATAACGATGGCTGAAAAGAATGGGGAAGGTACCCCTAGAAATTTGATTGACACCTTCAGCGGGAAATTGTCTCGCAAGGTCGAAATAATGTCTCTTGGCAAAAATTACCAACCGTGACGGCCTTTTTTTCCCTTATCAAACCACCGGGTCTGTCTTTGTTTGAGGGTAGAAAGACCAAAAGAGCAACAGCGAGCTTTTTGCGGGCTTCAACCACAACACCAGCAACTCCTGTGGAATTCAGGACCCTCAAGCCGTCGGGTCTTGAAACATCCAACTCCGGGGTGCCCGGAGTCCGATTCCCAGCCTCTGCGACATCCACGTGCTGGGGCAAAGGCGCCTCCTCTGACTCCGAGATCTGGCGAACGGACACAGACCCCACCGCGCTGAGATGCGCAAAAAACCCACGCGCAGCTAACGGGCGAAGAGTCCTAAAGAAGTCGCCAAGTCCATGGGAGACAAACGCCCTCCGCTTCTTGGTCAAAACAAATCAAGGAGACATCCCCTCCGAAAAGGAGGAGAAGAAGCACCAACAGACTGGGGAGATGTTTTTTCTCTCTGCTTGCGCTGCCCATGACCTGACAGGAAAAATGGGGCTTGCGTCCGGCGCTGGGATTCCTTGGCTTTGTCTAGTGTCGTTTTGTTGAAGAGGTACTTTGAAGGGATGGCTAAACTTCCATTGCGAAAGTGTCTTGCCTCGCAAAAGGCGCCCTGGAGGCCAAGTCGGGTTTCCCCGACCAACCCCGATGCATCTGCCTTTGCACAGTGATGTGGTATGCTCTTGTCAGAACCTTTGCAAAGGTCCAGCGAGTTCAAGCGAAAAGGTTGAGGCTCGGTGCTGGCTTAAACGCCCCTCTACACCAAGAAGAACTCAGTTCAGCCCAGAAAATTCCATGTCAAGCTGCCTTCGCACACGGAGTTCTCGCCTTGGGAGGCCAACGTCAAACTTTCCGCCGAATTGTTCGGCAGCGCTTCCAGTTCAAAAGCCCGAAGAGTCCAGTCCCATGGCCCACTCGGAGGAGCACCTGGTGGCTGACCCATAGGCGTCCTTTTCGGGAAGAAAGAAAAGGACCTGGAAGTTGATTGAACCACCAGGGCCCTCTATTTTACAACCACATCAACCAAAACACATATGCATCCACAGGTGAGTCACAATCACAACCTGGTACAAAAATGGGTGAACCCAGAACCATGTAAAGAATTAGAAAGGCGGATTCCCGCCACTATTTCCGGCTGAGTCTTTCCCTTACTAAGCTTCATCTACCCAGGTTTTGAGCAAGTGGCTCAGGTCACCCAAAGAGTTGGCGCCGACAAGGTTCGTTTCAAGAAACCCCGCCTGGCCCACCTTTCGGGAGCGCGCAGGCGCACCAGGCGTAGGCACCTTGTGGTCCCAAAACCCTCCCATGGGACATGGCCCATCTGTAAGTGGTTCAAGGAAATCCAAAAGACAAAATAATAATAATAATAATAATAATAATAATAATAATAATAATTGTAAACGCTTCGCGTTGCCCGCCTCGGCCCAGCCTAGTTTGAGGGAAGGGTCAGGAACACCGAAATCCAGTGTTGGGAAGGTCCGAATACCTGAAGCTGGCTCCAGACAAGTCAGACAAGCCGGCCTCGCCTGGTTGGGCTGGGCCACAGGCTAGTCTCAGACACATCAGATAAGCCTGCGCTGGGCCTGAAGCTAGTCTCGGGCAGCTTGGCTGGACCTTGCTTGCGTGGGTTGTTGGTTGAGCTGGGCCTGAAGCTAGTTTACGGCGGGCTGGGCAGCCGCACTGAGGGGGCTGGGCTATGGCTGGGCTGGGCCTGAGGCCAGTTTCAGACACGTCAGACAGGCCTGGCCAGCAGGCGGACTGGGCTGGGCTAGACGCTAGTTGAGCCCAGTCTCGGCGCTAGATAGGCTGAGGCCTGCGAGTCTCAAACAGGGTGGGCTTGGGGTTGGCTTAGGCGGGTTGCTGGTTGGGCTGGGCCTGAAGCTAGTCTCAGCCACGAGGCTGCGAAGCCATGGGTGGGTTGCTGGCTGCTGGGCAGCCGGACTACGCTGTTGGTTGTGCCTGGAACTTCGGCTGGGCGGGCTGGGCTGAGCTGTGCTTGGGCGGGTCGCTGGATGGGCTGAGGCTGGGTAGCGAGTTGCTGGCTGGGCTGGGCCTGAGGCCAGGCGCAGACACGTAAGACACGCCAGCAGGCGGGCTGAGGGCCTGAGGCTAGTCTGAGGCTGGCATACCTTGAGACCAGTCTCAGACTGCGCCGAAGGGCCTGGTCAGCCTGGGCTGCTGAGTAGCTGGCTGAGACCAGTCTCAGACACGTGAGACTGGTCGTTGGCCTGAGGCCAGTCTCAAACACGTTAGACAAACCTGACCTTGGCATGCTGGGCTGAGCCTGCTGGTGGGCTGGGAGCTGGGGGCCGGTAGTGGCTGGCATGCCCTGAGATGCGCCGGGGCCTGGGCTGGGCAGGCTTTGGGCTGGGTTTGAAGCTAGTCTCAGCCACGAGGGCTGGGCTGAGCTGTGCTTGGGCGGGTTGCTGGATGGGCAAGGCCTGTTTCATACACACTTGGGCCTGAGGCTGGGTGGCGAGTTGCTGGCTGGGATGGGCCTGACCCAGATCTTGTAGGTTCCTGAGGAGTCTGGAGGAACCTGACGGGCGTCATGAGGAACCTGAGGGGCGTGGCCTTGAAGGAACCCAAGGCGCTTGGAGGGGACTGATCGATTCCGAGGGCTTCCGAGGGGTCTGGGCGGTCCGCCGCGCCTCGCCGCGCCTAATTAATTTGAGGGGGAGGCGGGTTAGGAGGTGTGAGGTTAGCCGGCCGCGGGGGTTAGCCGGCCGCGGCGCGTTGTTGCAGACGGTTTCGGGCGCGAGCTTTCGACACGTAAGACACGCCAGCAGGCGGGCTGAGGGACTGGGCCTGAGGCTAGTCTCAGGCTGGCATACTTTGAGACCAGTCTCAGACTGCGCCGAAGGGGCTGGGCCTGCTGGATGACTTGGGGCCAGACGCGTCAAGGCCTGGCCAGCCTGGGCTGAGTTGCTTGGGCAGCCGGACTGAGGGGCTGGGGCACGTCAGACAGGCCTAGTACCGGCATAGCTTGAGACCAGTTTCAGACACGTGAGACTGGTCGTTGGCCTGATGGCCTGAGGCCAGTCTCAGACGTTAGACAAACCTGACCTTGGCTGGGAGCTGGGGGCCGGCCTAGTGGCTGGCATGCCCTGAGATGCGCCGGGGCCTGGGCTGGGCAGGCTGGGCTGGGCTTGCTGGATGACTTGGGGCCGCGCTTGGGCTAGGCCTGTTTCAGACAAGCTTGGGCCTGAGGCTGGGTGGGCTGGGCCTGGCCAGCAGGCGGGTTGCTGGTTGGGCTGGGCCTGAGCCCAGTCTCAGACACGTCAGACAAGGAGGTCATGCTTTTCAGGACAAAAAAGCATTTGTTTAGTGATTTTCGACAAAAATGGACCCATGGAGCTGGACGCCGACGAACCCCGAAAATTTCAAGGCCCGCCGGACAGGATTTTGGGCCAGCCGACATGGGTGGGGGGGCGGGCCGGCAAAATTTTGGTCGGGGTTGGGGGAGGGGAAAAGCGAAGATTCTCTTTGGAGAAGAGATCTGAGCGCCCTTGGCCCCTTTGGGGCCGAGGCGAATACCGCCTTAGTGGGCCCCCCTCAAACAAATATGTATATATATTATATATATAGAGAGATAAAACACGCAAATGAGATCCTTACCCCTTCTAGGTCCTCCAGTAGAGAGGTTAGAATAAGGGTGCCCTCTTTTTTCTGTCGTCGAATTTAGGGGAACCCTCCCCCAGACAAGTTGGCAGAAGGGCGCTACTGAGGGACCTACTAAAAGAAAAACCAGCACCGAGTGGCCCACCGAAACAAATGAGATCCTTAGCCCTTCAAGAACTCGGTTCCTAAAGCCCAGCTGTTCAGCGATCCTGGTAGTCGGCAGACTCTTCTCGGAGGTTCACCATGTTTAGTGGGGAAGTTGCCACACAAAGGGAAAACTGGCACCACCTAAGATAGGCTAAGCCAGTGAACCAATGTCGACGCCAGGATCGCAGGTGACATCGCCCAGCTCAGCGAGATTGGTGCACACAAACAGCCACTGGGTAAGAGAAATCTATGCTTGGAAGGGTTGGAAGTGAACAATGTGGTTTTGAACGCCTCGGAAGAACTTCTTGATGCTCATGACTCCGATCGAAATCTCAAGAGCTTTTAGCCATGTTTGGAGCTGGTACTCTTTTGAGGGGTTGGTGTCAAGCGAAACCAAAAAGAACATAAAGATTCAAGAGGATCCTTATTCTGAGACAAGACTTTCAGGTTTGCAATGAAGACTTCGTACCGTATGTTCTGAAGATGGCAAAACCAGCGATGTTGCAAGCAAACTTCGCGGCTACTGTTCGGGCGAGCTTTTTTTCTCCTTTTTTTCTAGCCGCGGCTTTTTACTAGCCCCGGCTCAGCATAAGGCCTCCCTCATGTATCTCTAAAGAGGTTGGTTCGGAACCCTTGCTTCACTCTCAAGTTGGGGGCAGGCGTTATCATAGGTGTCCTTTTAGGGGAAATAGATGGATTTCCCTGGTGGATGAGAAAAAACCATCAGGTAAACCAGGGCCATCTATTTTCGAGCAAAACAACCAAAAAGGACACCTATGGGCGTTATTCTCTGGGAGCTTGGTTGGGGTCAGTTGCCCGCATCACCGGCCTCGCTCGGACGAATTGGCTGCCTATTGGCATTGATTTGGTGGCAGTTCAGAGTTGCTCGGGCCTGGTTTGGGGTGAGTGTTGGGCTTGCTGAGGTCTGAATGAGGGCGTGCCGTGGGCTTGTTTGAGATTAATTTAGGCTCGGCAAAGGGCTGATATCCAGGATGTGGTTGGGATTGGTTGGTTTGGGGATGCTGTGTGCCAGGTGCGCGGCTGGTTTAGCATTGGCTTCAGGGTTGCTTTAAGGATGTGGCTGTGCGAGTTTTATAGGTTTTGTGGTTCGGTGGTTTATGTCCACTCCAATTTATTTATCTTACTTTATGTCATATATCCAGTCGGAGGAAATAAATTCGGTGCGGAACAACATTGGGCTCCAGGCAGTAATACCCTCTGCCACAGAATGTGGACACTTTTTGAGACCTTAAAGGGCGACCCCAAAGTGGACCACAAAGGGGAACCCAGGGAGCCAAAAAAGGATAATGTGGACCTAAGGTTTGCAAATCAAGTAGACCTCTGAAAGCATCACTCAGACAGGACTCTGGCCAAAACAGAGGGGGCTTTGGATGCACTGGTTTTGGCCTTGAATCTCGGAAAATGGACATGGGAGCTCCCAAGATGCTTCGGGCTTGACTAAAAGTGGACCCCAAGAGATCCAGAAAGCCAAAGGCCCGATTTGCTTTGGATTGAACTTCAGCCCAGCCACCCGGCTGACGACCCAGTTGTTGGGGATGCGCTGCAGCCTACGTGGAAGGCGCGCTTTCTGGCAAGGCGAAAGCATCGCACGATCAATCCGTCTCTTATTGTGTCAAGTCGGTTCTCTACAGACAATCTACACATCAAGTTGCGCGTTTAGCTACTTTTGTAGACATAACATATACATATATATATGGGCTTGTATTTTTTTAGGGTGGTCGGGCAGGAAGGTTTGAGTACGGGGTATGATTCGCAGGTATGATTCGCGGGTATGATTCGGGGTATGATTCGGGGGTATGATTCGCGGAAGCAGCAGCATAGTCGCCGAAGTAGTAGTACGAGTAGCAATATTGTATGATTCGGGTATGATTCGCGGGTATGATTCGGCTAGGTGCAAAACGGCACTGGTTACAGACTCAGAATGATGTATGTGGTAGTAGTGAGTAGTAGCAGCAGCAGCAGCAGAAGCAGGAATAGTAGTAGTAGTAGAGGTAGTAGTAGTAGTAGTAGTCAAGGTTGTAGTCGTAGTAGTAGTAGTAGTAGTAGTAGTAGTCAAGGTTGTAGTCGTAGTAGTAGTAGTAGTAGTAGTAGAAATAAAGGTAGTAGTCGTAGTAGTAGTAGTAGTAGTAGTAGTAGTCAAGGTTGTAGTCGTAGTAGTTAGTAGTAAGGGTAGCAGAAGCAGAAGTAGAAGCAGTAGAGTAGTAGTAGCAGCGGTAGTAGCGGTGGTAGTGGTAGTAATACGCGTAGTCGCGGCAGTAGCAGTAGTAGTAGTAGTGGTAGTAGTACTAGTAGTAGTAGTGGTAGTAGCAGTAGTAGTAGTAATTGGAGTAGTAGTACTAGTAGTAGTAGTAGCAGTAGTAGTAGTAGTAGTGGCAGTGGCAGTGGCAGTGGTAGTATTGAGTAGCGCTGGTGGTTGGTTGTTGTGGAGACAGTGAACAACACAAAACGGTAGAAGAACAGTAGCATCTTGCAGCATACGTTTTAAGGGGTATGATTCGGGGGTATGATTCGGGGTATGATTCGGGGGTATGATTCGGGGGTATGATTCGGGGAGGTCCCACCTTCTGCCTTTTGAAGCAACTCAACACACCAAAAAAGGACAAGCCCATATATATATATATATACATCATATGATTATACCACATTGACGTATTGACGCAGTGCGGAATGAGGAAGCGAGCGGAGCAAACACCTAGCAACTAGTATCATCCTAAGTCGTGCTTCCAATTCCAATTGGCAGTTGTCAAATATGTTGTTCAAATGTCTGGGCAATTTGCTTGATTTAATAATTGGAAAAGCGTAATCCCCAAGCAGCAAGCAAGAAACATTAACATGGGTGAGCTTGTTTTCATTGCAGGTGGGCTGGTTCAAACATGTGCAAAGCTATACATGAGGCGTATCAATTTGCACCTCAAACCCCTCTCATCTAACATACGCTCGAGGACAGCACAGCTGATTGGTTGGTTGCTTGCTTGCTTGCTTGGTTTGTTGGTTGGTTGTTTGGTTGGTTGTTTGGTTGGTTGGTTGGTTGGTTGGCTGGTTGGTTGGTTGGTTGGTTGGTTGGTTGGTTGACAAACCCAGGACAAACTTGTGGCTACAGTGGTGACGTCCTAGTATCTGCTCATGTCCAGTACAGCTACCCGGCTAGCTGCAAAAGATTAAACGAGACAGCAAAAGATTGAAATTACGCAATACCATTCCAAATTGGACTCAAATGCCCTCCCCTGAGTGGCCCACACAAATTGCTTTCACAAGAAACAAGGGGTTTACATCCCCAAAAAACGACCTTTAACAGCCCAACCAACATATCAAGAAATGGATGTTACTCACCATCCAATGTCATACAGGGGAGCACTAAACGTTCACTGTGGCTCCCCCCCCAGGTCGGTTCTGCCTTGTTGGGGGCTCATGGAAAGGCCTGTGGTATAAACCTTGACCAGCATCAGCATGTTCCCGAAATCAAGGAGTTTTTTCTGCGCCGTGGAGATCCGGGTTGAGGGGCGCCTTCCTTCCAACCGCTGGCTCAAGGCCTTGCTGCAGATTGTCATATATTCACAAACCGGACATAGGGAAAGGTAGCTTCATCATGGAGCCCAGGTGAAGCCGCTAGACATTGCCCAAGGGCAGCCTGACTTTTGGGGCTTGCGGAGGTTTAAGAGGTCCTCGACACTCATCTCGGATTCATTTCCTAAACCACCGATCTGGACCGAGTCCATGACAGCCTGTCCAGCTGAGGCTGACTGGCCGAAATACAACCAACACACACACAAAGAGAGACATGTGGGGCTGTTGCTTGAATGGCATGCCGTTAAGCTCAGTTGCGCATTGAAAGGAGCCAGAATAGATGGTGAAATACAAATGGATCAAATCAGGGAACACAAAAGGTCAAAAGGTCGGCTTCGGGCAACTGAGTAAGTGCAGAGCAACAAATCACTGGCTTGGGGTGCGGCCAGAAAGCCCAACTCAGTTTTTTTTTTTTTTTCAAAATGGATTTCGGACCCCTTCCCTGGTAGTTATTTCAAGGGAAACCAAACGGAAACTAAACATGAAGGCACTCCTGAAGGTTTTCAGCAAAGAGACCCCTCTGTTTCAACATGTCAAGGTGGTCCCTGGAGGAAGCGGCTTCATGCAGTTGATTGCCATGAAGGACATGGGATAATGTGTGACTCCCCGGGTTTTGGTTGCTTGAACTTGGTCGTTCCACCCCCTGCCTCCCCAATGGACCCAAATAAACCATCGACTGAACATGGTTCGTCATTGCTAGTATCACAGGAGTTTACGAGTTCGGCAACTCAAAATCACTACGTCCTCCAGAAGAGAGGCTAGAATAAGTTGGTACCAACTCTTTTCTGTAGTCTATTTTTGAGGGGAACCCTCCCCCAAAAAAAGTTGATGAGAAAGGGCAGCTGAAAAACCTAGATCAGGAACCCCCAAGAAGGCACCCCTCAGCGAGGTCGCAATGGAAGGTCCCGATCTGGAAAAGATATGTCCCGATCTGAGCATGGTTCTGACTTCACATGAGGGCTTGAGCAACGAAAAGACGGTGACAAATACACTCATGGGTGTAACACTGTATCAAAACAAGGCTTCCCTCTGTCACATGCTTTGCAGCTGGCCTATTGACAAAACCACACACACACACACAGAGACTGGCTTGCCTGTGGATACTCAAGCTACTTGGCAAGCAGGCTATATATGCAAGGAGAACCATCCGGAAAGAAAGGCAACACTACCCTCGGTTTGCCTCTTAGTTGGAAATACAAAAGGCAACACCTATTTATTTATGTTTCGCATGTTCATTTTACGATCAAACCACATTTTGTGTGTACAACACGCACAAACATTCAACTTATTCAGGCTCATTTCCCAAACACCAGTGGGATAAATTGTGTTGCCCTTGTTTCGGGTGGCTTATTGTACAGGTAACCTCTCCTTCGAAAGGCAACCTCCTGGAAGGGAAAACAACACGTGGGGTTGAACCTCCGTCTGGGCACCGGGCTCTGCATAGTCCCTGACGTCAAGGCAAGACGATCGAAAATCACCGCCTTGCCTTTCATATGGATGTGGGTCAAAATTAAACCACCAGAGGACCGCAAATTTGGTCCATGTTTTTCCCAGGGTTCCATTCTGGGCACCTATTTTTGACCCACAGCCATATATATATATATATATATGCCTTTTGTCAAAAGGGAAGCCACACTTTTCAACAGGAGCACGGCATTGGAGGTTCCCCGAATTTGATTTCGTAAGTTGTAGTTGTATTTATTGGCTTCCGTGTTAACCAAGGCCAAAACATGGTATCAAACAACGACAACCCACAGCCGTTGTGGGGGGTGGGGACAGTGTACTTCAACGGATTCGTTGATGGTAGCACAATGTAGAGAGGGCCTTTTGCCCGGGTTGGCCATGTTGAGTGAGGGCCCCACCAAACAAGAGGAAATGAGGATGCACTCCGGATGGAAGTACACAGGATGTCAAATGAGTATTAGTCTTCCAAGTGATTTGCGCAGCTCCACGCTTTATGGAAGGGAACTGTTGATTTTGGGTAGCGCCTGGTGTCACATGGAATGAAAAGCACATAGCACATGGCTTCTCAAGGGAAATAGCTTGCGTGAGTGCCTCTCCTTGGAGAGCATGGCAGTGCAACACATACATGCCCCTTCTCACCCAGTCCTGCCAGAACCGAAAACTCCAGCTTCCATTTGCTTAAGCCCCCTGGAAGAAAATCATATTTCCAGTAGTGATATCTGATAGATACCCTTTAAAACCAACAGGGGAAATAGAACAATATTCTTAAACAAACGGAAGCCAGGTCAAAGCAAATAGATTGGCCTTCACTTCTCTTCAGCGGCCGTCAGTTGAAAGGGGGGGGGGGGGGCCTCCCAGGGAAAGGTAGTTTTTCCATTGAGCTTCTCAAATCTGAAGACGGGCTTACATTGTTCCCTGCGCCTGTTGGCTAAAACCACGTGTCTTTGGCGCCTCAAGCTTACGTGAGAACGTCCTTTGAAAGGGAGATGTTTGAGGAATCTCTCTAAGATAGGACACCCGCCCTGCAATCATCCCATTTGATGACGCAAGGCTTGCACACCGCCTCAAGCCACGGTTTACCTTGGGAACCCGACAATGACTGGGCTGTTCCAAAAACGGAATCCTGAATCCTAATGGATACTCCGTAGTGGGAGACCACTACAAGCGAAACCGCTACCCTGTGGCAAACAAATCAAGCAGTGATTCTTGGCAACTCAAATCCACCGCAGAGTGGGTACAAAACTGCACCATCATACATCGTGAACACCGGAAAATATCCCACCCGAGCAGAGAGAGAAACACACAACGCGCCAAAAGGTGAAGAAGCTCCTGGAAAAACTCGAAAACTTGTCAGGAATTCAAACGTTTGCTGCAGATTGACCTTTGTTTCAAGGACCCTGTGGGGTGGTAGGGAAGACCACCATGTTGGGGTCCCCGATTCGAAAAAGCACACCTTGGAATCCTGCTGGTTGTAGCTTGGCAAATCCAGATCTGCACGCTGTGGACGGAATCTGGACTGGAAGTTCCACGAGCGAACTCCTCCGACGTTTGAAACCCGAAGCAATCTATGGTTGGACCCCGCCCTCCTCTTTTTGTCGCTTCAAAAAACGGATGGCCGCGACTGACAATGGGTCGCGATTGATGGAATCAGCCCCAAAGGTCTGTCAATTAAACACTTTGCCAACCTCTGAAGCAGTAAAGACCTACGTCATGACCGAGCTCGTGTTCCCCCCGAATCAGTGACCCCCGTCATCGGTGAGCTCGCCGACAAAGAAAACATCCCGGCCGCGTGTGTTTTGCGCCTCTCAATGGCAGCCAGGAGAGCCCCGGCCGCGTCCCTGGCGACGAATACGGTCGGGAAAAGTTTGGAAGGGACCTGCAGACTCCCCCCGGGGCATGGGACAAAAGGAATGGCGCTTGTCTTGTTTGGTAGGTTCAAAGGGACACCTTCTCCAAAAAGGAAACAAGGGCAGTCCGATGTTGTCTTCGGGGTAAAGCCCTCAGACTGGACGGGTCATTGAGGGTTTTATGGATTCAACAGGGATCAAGGGCTGAACCACAGATGCCCACTGGCCATGGTAAAAAAGAATCGGCATCCTTTTTTGGGAAGGGTTGAGTTTAAAGGGGAACCCTTCAAAAAAAGGGGGAAAACCTTCCATTTGCTGAAGCCGCCTGGAAAAAAACATATTTCCAGTAGTGATAGGTTCCCTGTAAAACCAAAGATGAAATTTAAACAGGTTCTTAACCAAATGGAAGCAACATAACGGAATCCACTGGGCCACTCTCGGTTGACGTTGGAAGTGGAGCAAACATAAATTTTAGCAGTTAAGTGGGGATTTCAAGATTTCCCACTAAACCACAAGAAGGAAACATATAAAGTGCTTAACAACAACCATGAGTTGGGGAGCCGCACCAGCTCACCCCAGCTCCATCCACGCTCTCCGAGCCTCCCGCCGGCCTCAAGGCGAGGAGCAAGGGTTTCTACACAGAAATGAAGCAAGTCGTGTGAGTGCCCCAAATGGGACTTTTACTAGGTCCTCCAGTGGAGAGGTTAGAATAAGGGTACCCGATGTTTTTTTCTTCTTTTTTTCTGAAGTGTATTTTAGTAGGGGAACCCTCCCCAAAAAAGGGTAAAAGTTGGCACCTAGCTGGGGGACCTAGTTTGGTACCGACATGGTGATTCTGGTTTATGTACTAGGCCAATGGTCTGCCAACTTGGTTCCATCGAGGTATCAAACCGCTTCGGGCTTCGCCCTGGCTATCTCCCAACCTCGCGAGGCTTGGGGAACGGGGTTGGATCGGATATAGACTCAAACAGCCAAGCCCTCGACCAACATAGTAGATCCGATGTTGCCCACCCCAATTTATGTCGTTTTTCGCATTTCACATTTCACTATAACTCCATGTGCTTTTTCGTCCCTCTAAAAAAAGAGGAAACAACAACAGTAGTAATAGTGTCCCTTGGAAAGCCAACTAAGAAAGTAATTCTTAAGCAAATGGACAGTTACCATTTGTATTCTTGACAGACCTTCGTACCGCTTCGCTCCATCTGAGCTGCGCATTTGGCAAAACCGGTTGCGTCTGGACATCTTAAGTTTGTGGCGTGAAATCTGCTGGACGTCTGCTGGGTCCTCTGAAGAGCATCGGCATTGAGCCTGACTGATTAGGCATGCCCTGTTTGCCATTGACCCCTTCTTTTTGTGTCCAGTTCCTGCAGCAGAAGAAGCTCAAACTTTGAGTTTTTGGCGCAGACGAGATCTTGAGTCAAGGTCCTTTTGCAACACCAACCCCAACGGGTTGAATGATTCAGATGCCCGAAGCCCGGAAGGGCGCGACCCATTTTCTTCCATTTGCTGAAGCCCCCTGGAAAAAATATAATCAAAGGAAGTTTAACAAGAAACTTCCGTAGTACTGGAACTAAATGAGCTAGCTGCTTTGACATATAGCTATGACAGGTAGCTAGCATGACAAATAGATAGCTTTGACATATAGCTAGCTTGACAGATAGATAGCTTTCCAATAGGCTTGCATGACAAATAGATAGCTTTGACATATAGCTAGCTTGACAGATAGATAGCTTTCCAATAGGCTTGCATGACAAATAGATAGCTTTGACATATAGCTAGCTTGACAGATAGATAGCTTTCCAATAGGCTTGCATGACAAATAGATAGCTTTGACATATAGCTAGCTTGACAGATAGATAGCTTTCCAATAGGCTTGCATGACAGATAGATAGCTTTGACATATAGCTAGCTTGACAGATAGATAGCTTTCCAATAGGCTTGCATGACAGATAGATAGCTTTGACATATAGCCAGCTTAACACGTAGATAGCTTTCTCAAGTATAGATTTCGTGGCAGGCGCAGCACTTTCGCAAGCACTCTCTGCGAGCTGGGGGATGGCAAGATGCAGAAAACGTTGGCGCTGTGCGTGAATTGGGCTTCCGGACTGTGCGCAAACCACCTCGGCTGCGACGCCTGTACGGAGGCGGGTCGGAACTCGGAACGGTCTCGGAACGGTCTCGGAAACGGGTCTCGGAACGGTCTCGGAGACGGGCCCATTGGCACGGCCGCGCGAAGGTTTCGCAAGGTTTTGCGTGGCAGGCGCAGCATTGCATTAGATTTTCGTGGCAGGCGCAGCACTTTCGCAAGGTCAAGTATAGATTTCGTGGCAGGCGCAGGCACTTTCGCAAGGTCAAGTATCGATTTCGTGGCAGGCGCAGCACTTTCGCAAGGTGCTGCGTCCACTCTCTGCGAGCTGGGGGATGGCAAGATGCAGAAAACGTTGGCGCTGTGCGTGAATTGGGCTTCCGGACTGTGCGCAAACCACCTCGGCTGCGACGCCTGTACGGAGGCGGTCTCGGAACGGTCTCGGAACGGTCGGTCGGAACGGGTTCGGAGACGGGCCCATTGGCACGGCCGCGCGAAGGTTTCGCAAGGTTTGAATTGCGTGGCAGGCGCAGCACTTTCGCAAGGTCAAGTATAGATTTCGTGGCAGGCGCAGCACTTTCGCAAGGTCAAGTATAGATTTCGTGGCAGGCGCAGCACTTTCGCAAGGTCAAGTATCGATTTCGTGGCAGGCGCAGCACTTTCGCAAGGTGCTGCGTCCACTCTCTGCGAGCTGGGGGATGGCAAGATGCAGAAAACGTTGGCGCTGTGCGTGAATTGGGCTTCCGGACTGTGCGCAAACCACCTCGGCTGCGACGCCTGTACGGAGGCGGTCTCGGAACGGTCTCGGAACGGGTTCGGAACGGTCTCGGAGACGGGCCCATTGGCACGGCCGCGCGAAGGTTTCGCAAGGTTTGAATTGCGTGGCAGGCGCAGCACTTTCGCAAGGTCAAGTATAGATTTCGTGGCAGGCGCAGCACTTTCGCAAGGTCAAGTATAGATTTCGTGGCAGGCGCAGCACTTTCGCAAGGTCAAGTACAAAATTCGTGGCAGGCGCATCACTTTCGCAAGGTCAAGTACAGAATTTGTGGCAGGTGCAGCACTTTCGCAAGGTCAAGTGCAAAATTCGTGGCACGCGCAGCACTTTCGCAAGGTCAAGTACAGATTTTGTGGCAGGCGCAGCACTTTAGCAAGGTCAAGCACAGATTTGGTGGCAGGCGCAGCATTTTTGCAAGGTCAACTTTCGCAGCCGGGGCTCGAAAATCGCAACTTTTAAGTACGAAAGTAGTACGCGAAGTCAACTTTCGCAGCTGGGGCTTGAAAATCGCAACTTTTAAGTACGAAAGTAGTGCGCAAAGTCCACTTTCGCAGCCGGGGCTTGAAAATCGCAACTTTTAAGTACGAAAGTAGTACGCAAAGTCCACTTTCGCAGCTGGGGCTCGAAAATCGCGACTTTTTAGTACGAAAGTAGTACGCGAAGTCCACTTTCGTAGCTGGGGCTCGAAAATCGCAACTTTTAACTACGAAAGTAGTACGTGAAGTCCAGTTTCGCAGCTGGGGCTCGAAAATCGCAACTTTTAAGTACGAAAGTAGTACGCGAAGTCAACTTTCGGGGATTGAACATCGCAACTTTTAAGTGCAGAGAAAGATGGGTAGATAGATAGATCAATAAACAGATATAGAGATAGCTAGAGAAATAGATAGAAAGAGATAGAGAAACAGAGATAGACAGAGATAGATAGATTTGTAGATAGATAGACAAATAACTAGCTAGATAGATAAAGAGATAGAGAGATAAATAAATAGAGAGGTAGATAGATAGATAGGAGATAGAGAGGTAGATAGATAGGTAGATCTATAGATAAATCGCAACTTTTAAGTACGAAAGTAGTACGCGAAGTCAACTTTCGCAGCCAGCCGGGGCTTGAAAATCGCAACTTTTAAGTACGAAAGTAGTACGCAAAGTCCACTTTCGCAGCTGGGGCTCGAAAATCGCGACTTTTTAGTACGAAAGTAGTACGCGAAGTCCACTTTCGTAGCTGGGGCTCGAAAATCGCAACTTTTAATTACGAAAGTAGTACGTGAAGTCCAGTTTCGCAGCTGGGGCTCGAAAATCGCAACTTTTAAGTACGAAAGTAGTACGCGAAGTCAACTTTCGGGGATTGAACATCGCAACTTTTAAGTGCAGAGAAAGATGGGTAGATAGATAGATCAATAAACAGATATAGAGATAGCTAGAGAGATAGATAGAAAGAGAGAGAAAGAGACAGAGAAACAGAAAGAGAAAGAGAAAGAGAGAAAGAGAGAAAGAGAGAAAGAGAGAAAAAGAGAGAGAGAGAGAGAGAAGCAAGGGGCCAAGGACAGTTCTCCAAACTATAGTTGTTCACTGCTTTGAAACTTCCGCCCCCCGGCTCTGCCGGACCTTACTTGTATTTGCCGTAGTGATAGATTCCCTTTAAAACCAACAAGAGAAAATAACAAATATTCTTAAGCAAATGGAAGTGTTGGAGGAAAACCGGACTACTTGATGGAGTGGGACCTGAGGCCTCACGCTTGTAACTTGCAAGCAACCCAAGATCGCATGGGCATTGGGCTTGATGGAGTAACGCGCAGTGAGTAATTCAATATCAACCCCTGATCTCAAGAGGCCACGCGAGGTAGCTGTTGGGCAAGCACAGAGAACATGTGGCCAAAAGGGGTCCTAGCAATCCCGGCATCAATATGCAAAGGCAAGTTGCGGTTGCATTCCCGCCTCTGAAATGGGACACTCCGACTACTCAAGAGCCAGGGGGGTCATTGATCCCGGCCAAGGCAGAAGCAATAGACATCGGTACAATGGGGAATGATAAAGAGGACCCCGCCGTTCACGATTTCCAAGCGAAACCAAAAGAGAAGCCGCCAACCGCCGGCACAACCGCGCAAGAAACAGCATCCCACGTGTGTATGTGTCAGAGGGGAACCTTTCAAATTGGTGGTTTTCTCTTTGAATGTCCATTTAAACAGCTCCGAACAGGTATCCTCAAAAAATAGTAATGGCGTGAACATCAATAGTACTGAAAATCAAGATCAAGATCAAGCTTTTCCCCGTTTCGTCAACATGAGATTTCTGTTCCTAGGTCCTCCAGAGTAAAGGGTACCAACTTTTTTCTGTAGTCTAGTAGGGGAACCCTCCCCCCCCAAAAGTTGATGAGAAAGGGCACCTAGGGGGACCTGGGGATCATTTGCCTAACCGCCGCCCACTTCCGGAGACTCTTCCCCGAGGCCCTGGCGGAAGATTTGCCGCCTGAACGACATGGACCACACGTGTACCCAGTCGCCCCGTGTTCTTTGGAAAAAAACAAGCAGGCCCCCGTCTTTTGGGGCTCCATTTTCCTTTTTTAGTGGGGAAATGCGCCAAGCAAAACCGTCCGGATGCTGAACTGGGAAAACAGTGAATTCGGCTGCCTACCCCACGCCGAACTCAAAGAATGAGGGTGTCCATTGTTCTGTGGCTTTCCTTGGACCAGTCCGCCCAAAGGACCTGGAAGTTCAAGGCGAACGGGTTGGAACCTTCAGTCAAACATGGAGCAGGTTCTAGACGCAAAGGTGACAAGGTGAGTCTTGAACATGGACCAAACATGTTTTACATGGGTAAACATTTGGCGGTGGGTCATAGCCTATGCCTCCATTTTGGGGTGGAACAACCATGTACCATTTTGATGTTCACCAGGGGTTTCCTGGGTTTTGACAACCACAGCCATGTGACTGTGAACCGAGCAAAAGGTCGACTCACAGCGCACGCGTGGTCCGTGCCTCTGCTTGACAGGCGGCGGGTCTCTGGAGGCTCCATACCTGCGTGCATCTTTGTACGGCGCGGGTCGAAAAGCCCGACAAAAGAACAGCAAGTGCACCAAGCCTCGGCCACAAAAGTTCGGCAAGTTCCTTGACAGTTGGCCATGGGTCAAAACCCAAATCGTACCCCCAGTGAACATCTCAGTCCAACCACTAAAATAGGTCCTAAAATGGTTGGTGAATTCAGCAACCAACCAAAATGGGATCCCAAAACGGTGTTGACACCCACGGCTTGCAATACGTGTGGGGCATCATCCGCTGCCCAACGGGGTGCCAAGTAATTCGCTGGGGTAAACGGGGGTCGCTTCGCTAGCCATAGGACTTACGTTGGGACTGACCATCCAAGGAACCATCCTGTCTCAAATGTTCAGTGGATGTCCATCGGAAAAAAAAGGGGGCGGAATCCACTTTTTTGGCAAGGGTCGAGTTTCAAGGAATCGGAACCCTTCCACAAAAAGAGGTTGAAACAGGGGCGGAATCCACTGGGCAGCTGGGCCAGTGTACGCAACTTGAACCACGACTCCAAAACGGGAATAGGAATTGGATGCCCAAGTGCAGGGCCTAATGGGCTGGCTCTACCATTCAATCGCGGAGTTCGCCATAGGCATGTCTAAGGATGCTTAGCACATTCAGATGGTCGAAACCGAACATCTTTGAATTTGTCCAGACTCCCGAGTTAGCACCCAAAGACATGTGGGAATGAGTATTCATTGGCTGGATGCTTTGGTTGACATGATGTGCAATGACATTGTCCAAGAACTAGCTTGAGCGCTTTGAGCTAGGTCCTCCAGTACAAAGGTTAGAAAAAGGGTACCCTTTTTTTCTGTAGTGTATTTTAGTAGGGGAACCCTCCCCCAAAAACGGGGTTAAAAACGGGCACTACTGGCAGACCTAGCCATTAAACATCATCAAATTACACCAAGGACGATGTAATGGGCGGTGCTGAAGCTTCAGCATGCTGGTCTGCAGCTTTGTGAATATGTAACGCATCAAGCAGCCAAACGGCTTGAAATCAGATTCTGGCTAAATTCCACCGGCAAAAAGGCATGTGTGTTGTTTTGCATATACTCATGTGACGCCCTTGTGAACTTCTCTGACCTCACTCGCCACCCACCCACCTCACCTCACCTCACGTCGCCTCACCTCACCTCACCTCACCTCACTCACTCGCTCTGGTTCCAAGCATTCACACAATTCCCAGACTTTCCTACCAGGAGTCAAGTGTCCCGAGTGAAGATCCCGGCAGCTCGCGCTTTCTTCCCGAAGCTAGCTGCCGATGTGACCTGAGGCGCGCTCCGGACTTCGCCGCTGTCCCGAAAGCGTCGGAAGCTTTGGTTTGCCTACCCGAAGTGACCCTCCAAACATGGAAGTGCAGCAACTCTCTTTCAAAAAAAAACAGTCTTACGAAGAAGTCCCGTGTTCAGCGGCGGCTTTTATTTGGGGGACCAACCCAAATGAATCTCCCACTGCATCCAGTTACCTTCTTTTACATCATAATTTCCCTGGTTACCTACCAATGTTAGCCTCAAATTAATCTGGAGGCCCGCTCTAATTAGGGGTTCCCCAGAAGGAAACTATACTTGCAGGGGTTTCTCCGACTGAAGCTAGCGGTATAGAAACCCTCTAGCTTCTATTTGCTCGTTCGCCCCCCTGGAAAACATGAAATTATGTCCAGTAGTGATAGATTCACTTCAGCAAAAGGGAAAAAAACCCAACATAGTGGTGGCTGATTTTCAGTAGTGTTTACACACATATTCCTTTGAGCACGTGAAATCGCGCCAGGGGCCCGCAACTCGGCACCGCTCGACTCGATCCAACGAGTCCGAATGGCCCAAGGCCGAAAAGTCCAGGTCCATGCGCTGCACCAGAAACCTCGAGCGATCGCTTCAGACAACTTGGGGCGTGGCTCGACATTTGGGGAACCAATGTCAAGAAAACAAAAAAAACATCTCGCGGTTGACCTTGGAAGGGGAGCAACAATTTGGGGCGTGGCTTTCAGAGTTGGGGCCTGGCTCGAAATGGGGGTTTGTCTCAACTAGGTCCTCCAGTAGAGAGGTCAGACCATGGCTCACTTTTTTAATGTGGTGAACGTCATCGTTTTTGGCACAGTTTCCCTAATGGTCATCCCATGTAAAAGACCTTTTGATCAACCCCCAAATGGGGTTTGCCTCAAAATGGGGGAAACCTCAAAATTGTTGGCTTCCATTTAGTTTCCCCTTCCAAGAGAGGTCTGAATTTGACTAGGGACCCTTTGGTGGACATCATTTAGGTGATTCATGTCCACCAACAACTTGTAAGGTGGCTTCCTATTGAACATTCGTAGCTACATCGATTCGGACTCCCTTTGTTGGCAGGAAACCAAAAGAAAACCGGTGCCAAGTTGGGAGACCTTCAAAATAGTGGCTCAAAGAGCTGGTACGAGTACATGGCAAAGTCTTGGTTGGCGTTGGAAGGGGAGCTAGCAAATAAATGTTAGCACTTAAGTGGGGATATCCCACTAAACCACAATAAGCAAAAATGTAAAATGTTTCCCAACGACAGCCATGAAGTAGACCAAACCCTGCGGTCCCCTGGCTCAATCTTGAGCCGAACCGGACGTCTTGAAAACATGTATGGTCTGAGTGAATTTGGGGTCGAAACCTTCAGGCCCGAGGATGGGGGTCAAAGCGGGGCCAAGGATGACACTGAGCCAAGTGGCTAGTAGCCATGGTTGCAAAGCAATTGTTCAAGGGATCAATAGCCTGGGTAACTCTGTAGGGGCCAGCAAAAATTGAAACAATCCCGCAGCCACTTTCTGGGAGATCTTGTTTTAAATGGACGAGATGATGGAAAGCAAAATGCGGACACTGGCAAAATAACAAGTACAGGGAGGAGCTGTAGCTTCTATCTGACTCCGCAACCAGGGGGATTGCGAGCAAGGAATTAGTTAGGAAGCAAGAACACGTCCTGAACATCAAACTATTCTACCCCCACTTGATTGGGTATCTTTGAAGAAAATACCAATGGGTTACACAGCATATATTTGCAGCCGAGAATGGCGTGGAATACCGGAATAGGTGTTGTCTTGCTGCTTCAAAGTGCACGTGTGTATGCAGGTGGAACCCACAGTTCAGGCGAGCTTCCCCCATGAATACTCAATACGTGGCAAAATCGGGAGCCACAAACTGGATCGGTTTCCCTTCAAACCAACATTTGGATAATTACTCTCAAAAAGGCACATGCCCATATGGACAGTGGGGCTGACAAACTGGTGATCCACGATTCTTCAGAAGGTGCCAACACATGGCGCTCGGGTGCACAAAACTATGCTTACAAACCTAAGACAACTCAACTGGACGCGATAGGTGGCACATGGATCAAAACGAGAAACTGGTTGAAGACCACACAGGGGTCATCAAGTTTGCCGTCCAAACATTGCCCACTATGGGGAAGCTTTTTCCAAAGGGCGTGAAAGGACTCTAATGTGTGATCCTTCCAAAAAAGAGACATACACCCGCTTTCCAGTTCTCATGGAAGTGGACAAGGGGCATATTCAAGACGATGCTAGTTGCCCAACCCCCGGCCCTCGCTGTCCACTTCTAGGAGTGTTGGAAAGAGGATAATGACTCTTGCCAGACACCTACTTCAGATGTTGCGCCCCAGCCAGGAATAGGTTCTGTCATTCTGATGCATACTTAAAGAACCTTCAGTAGCGTCATTTGGGTGGGAATCTTAATAGGGGACCCTGCGCTGGACATCATGTCATCATGGTGAGCAAACCCAAGAACCGCCGCAACGCGGGGCCGACAGAACTTTCCCAGACCGAGGATAGGATTCGCGTACGAGGCGCTCGTCCACAGCGCCGCGCAGCTCGCTGGAGAGTAGCAGCTCCTCGAAGCGAGCAGGAAAACATCACACAAGGCATAGGACTGACTCAAAAGGAACCTGCTACTCGCGCGCTATGTGGTCGAATTGGGCGGCAAGGTCTAGGCCTACCAGCCACGCGTCCAAAAGTCACTTCTTTCGACTTGTTCTCTCCCATAGTCACCCCGGTGCCCCGCGAACCAAGTGAAGGATTCTGCTCCGTGCCTTGCGAAAAGGGCTGATGGATCGGTCTCAAAACTACAGGACTCAAAAACGGCTGTTGTTCTTGTGGTTTCCCTCTCAACCAGAAGGCCCCACCAAGAGGAAACGAACGGAAAACCGAAGACTGATGTTGAGACAAACCAAAGGCGTTCCCCAAAATGGCACTACCTGGCCCACAGTGCTCATTCAATCATTTTGCCACCTTCGAAGGATTCATGACAAGTAGGCGAGAATGTTTTAGACGAACACACACCTGACCTGCACCCACAAGTTCAGGCGTCTCAGTAAGTGTCAAGAGAGACCAAAAGTAAACGTCCCAATCCCTTGATTTTGAGAGGGTATAGGTTCTGATTGGAGATCCCTTGTTGGGCATCATTCACATAGGGATGTCTGTCCACCAACTGCACTTTCTAGCACAATTAAACAACTTGAAAGGGATACTGTGCCAACATTTTTTGGCAGATTCCCTGTTGAAAATCCAAGCCATATGGGTTGTTCTCAAAATCAGGGAAATTCCCAAAGCAACTCTCAACATAAGGACATATCCAAATCTCCGTATATTAACGTTGTCTTCAGAGGTTCTTCCCTCCAGGATTTAGCTGTTTGCCAGCATCCGTAAAGGACACAGAGATAACACGGTACCAAACGTTGACTCCTCACTTGCCCAAAGGACCTGGAAACAACAATTAGTTCACCTTTTGGCACCTTCATTAATCAAAATGCCAACATCGGGGAAACAACAAATTCCACTTGATCGGCAGTCGATTCGCTTTGGGTACGCCCAGTCGGCCCCAGTCGCCTCGCTGGCGCCCCGCAGCATGGCGTCCAGCAGCTGCAGCTGCAGCGCCAAAGGCGCTTGGCGCAGCCCGGCGCTTCCAGCGCAGAGCCAGAGGTGGGCCAACTCCGCCTCCGCGTGACTTCGCCGGGCCGGAAACAGGGGCCCGTCTTTCCCCGGTGATTACAGGTCGCCTTTCCGAAGCACTGCCGCTTGGAAACAAAGAACACATAAGGGTTGCTTGGTTGACGTTGGAAGGGGAGCAAAAGAATAGAAGAACTTTGGCAGTGAAGCGGATTTGGATTTCAACCACTAGATCCCACAACAAGCAAACATCTAAAACGTTTCCACCAACAATCATGCTGCGAAGCTGAGGCAACGTTCGGAAGGAGATGTCGGTCGCTTTTTTGGGGGAAGCCTCCCGAAGATGGGCACCAAGAGGTTGACCACTCTTGACCCACCTGAACATCCTCTCGTAAAAGGGAAGTCGACGTATCGACGTAAAAGGGAGCGTTGGGGGGGTTCTACTCTTTTCTCTCGGCTTGGTTCCCACTTTAAACCACCAACAAAGGGGGGCTTCCCCCAAACAAGGTCAGACCTTCCATTCGCTTAAGAATATTTCTCATATTTCCCTTGTTGGGTTTAAATGAAGTTTACTACCATTGGAACTATTTTCAAATTTTGGGCGCTTAAGCAAATGGACGTGCCAAACCGGTGGTTTCCTGTTGGGTCCCCTTTTAAACCACCAACAAAGGTGGGTTCCCAGAAAAAAGGTCAGACCTCCCATTTGCTCAAGAATATGCCTTATATTTTCCCTTTTTGGTTCTATGTGCCAAAGGGGAGGATATGGTACGCAAGAGACACGCAAATGCTCACCAATGCGCAAATGAATCTAACGCTGCACGCGAACCGAACTCATGCTCTGGCAATGTTGAAGGGTATCAATTTTGCCGAAGCCATATGCACTAATTACAAATATGTGCAGTACGAAGCCAAACACAAACTAATGCTGCACTTAATCTACGCAATCAATGTTGAAACAGTACAAACTAATACTGAGAAAATGCCTGACCAGTAGCAAACCAACATGCCAACACACAGCATGTAGGAAGGCTGGGAGAATCTCCAGGAGTCTGAGTGTTTCTTATTGCGTTGGTCAAACCACGGCATTAAATCCTCCAGGATCAGCAGCTCCATTGGAAGCCGGACCAAACGAATACCTTTCTGAAGTAAGATGCGAGAAAGGCCCGATCCGATAATTTCTGTGGTGAAATCTGGTTGATCCGGGTTTGCGAGGGACCATGATAGCAAAGGGCCAAAGGTTTGGCTGCCAAACTACGTGGTTCCCGTAATGGCCAAGGGAAAACTCTTGAACGTCCCGGTTTTTGTGGGAACTTGGTGAGTGCTGAGAGTCCCCACATGTCCCTTCCACATTTGCCACCGTCAGCTGATACTTTAGCCCAACCTCATGTAGAGCATGACTCAACCCCTGCTCGAAGACTCTGATATTCTAAGACGATCATTCTGCCCTCAAAGCAAGCACAAACCGTCGTGGTCGAGCATCTGAAGCAACAGACTTTCTGGCGCCTTTGCAAGCCCATCTTTAGCCGTGACGGGCGCCCTGTACATGGAAAATGCTCGGCTCTCAGTTTTTGGTGTTTGGATGCATGCGGACAGCCAGTGGACTCGAAGAAATTGAGCGAAAATTCCCCCCCCGTTGAGCTGGGACGGAAAGCCCAGAGTCCCCGGTGATTTCTGGTTGCCCTGACTCGTTCCGACCAGAAAAGCTCTCAGAGGCCCTGAAGGGCCTTAGCCTTTTGTTCGTGAGTTCTTGCCCCCTTTTGGGTTGGAAAACCTGGACAAGCCCCTAACGTTGACCCCACATTAACTAACCAACCGGTTTATTAATAGGGGGTGGTGTTGGCCCCTCCAAAAGTGATCTGACCCCCCACAATTACCCAGGGAGAAGCACCCTGTCGTTCAAATAAACGGGGGTTGATTAGTATGGGATCAACATTAACCTCCAAGAGACCCGTCTCTCGCAAAGCAGCGCACAGGGCATGTTTTTCTCAGAAGCTCAGCGCCGTCTCGCTGCATGCGATGCAGCTGCCAACACGCCCCATGATGATCCCCCGCCTGCGTTTTCGTGAACCGGAGACGTGGATCGATCCCGAAACGGATGCCCAGGTGGTCAAATTGGGAACCCGCCAACAGCCATTTCACCCGCTACGACATAAGCAAGGGGAACAAGCTCGTAGTGAAAACGTAAACAAGGTTTGAGTTTTGTCATATAGTTCTAAGAACCGAAAAAGGAAAGAGGTGCTGCAATGAGAATGAGATATTTGACTTAGACTTGTGTTGATTGCTCCATTCTTTAGTTGAGGTGGTTGAAAATTGGCTCTGCGTCCAGCTGTTTCCAAGCGACAGTTCCTACTCTATGAGCGAACCAGTTGGGCTTGGCCTCCGTACCATATCGAACGTGCGGAAGGGGTCAAATGCTGCCGGCCGCGAGTTTTCTCAGAACTGCCGAGCAGTTGCCTCCACAAGATTCCGATTTGATATTGAGTTCCGCCAACTGCACATTATGTTCTTGATTGAGCCAGTTGTTTGCCCTATTGACCTTCGAAAACAGATGTTTGAGCGTGCTTGTTCCTGGGAGCCAGTCTCACGCCAATCCTGGCTTGCAAGTTGGTAGGGGGGCATTCGCAAACACAGAGGTGTCGGGTAGCTTCTACGATTGCTAGTTGTTTTTGGGGGGCGTCCTTTTCTACAAAGGGTTGTGCATGACACCTGAGACTACGCCTTGGGGGTGCTGACTAAACATGATCCAGCAACGAATTGATATGAATATTGCCTCATGTGGGCAGAAAAAAGGATTTGTCCAAACTTCCAAACAAGCTTGCCTTGCATGGGAACCAGGCAACATATTTTTGTCAGGGCTTGGACATCTTTTCCGCCGTAGCTCTAAAAGGGTGTGTGTGTGTGTCTGTACTACACCCTTGCCTGGTTGTGGGAGTTGCAACGGGTCTCAAACAACTGAACATATCTAGCGATGACGAATCCCCCCACAGTCAACCCCATCCCTCTTGGTTCCAAAGTGACATCCTCAAGATGATCCTCTAAATTGTTGAAAGGGAAACCACCAACGCCTTCTGCTCATTTCAAAACCAGCCCAAAAGTAACTCTGACCCCTTAAATGCAGCCACCTGAGGAAAGCCAGCGGTGCCGTCCCCTGGTACATCGCCTGTTGATAGGCGCCCATCACCAAACTTCGTGTCACCAGATCCACTGCCGAGGCCGCCTTGGCGACTGGCATTGGGAGATGAAGGACTCTTGGGCAACCTGCTATCACTCCAAAAAATCCAAATTGTGTGTGTTCTTTGGGGTTAAAAGGACAATTTGGCTCAAAATGTACCTAAGGAGTCTTCGCAGGGCCACTAAGGAGAGTGTCTAAGGAGCTATTTCCAATTTGAGCTTTTGCAATTAAGGACTCTTAGGACAGGATCTCAAAAGCCATCCTAATTGCAATAGAGGGACCTCAAAAATGGCGCTTTTCCATGTTGGGTTTCCCTTTTGTAAAAAAAGGGCACCCTCAACAAAAACTGACACCTTCACTTCCCTGAAACGTTTAAAACCAAAAAAAATGAGAACCCACCCGGGCGCATGCCGGATCTACCAACAGTTTGCAAAGTGTAACTGGTGGAATCCTGGGTTGGCAAAATGGTCTAGACTAGTTGACGCTTGACTTCACCGGGCCGCCGGAAACAGGGGCCCGTCTTTCCCGGTGATTACCAGGTCCTTTCCGAAGGACTGCCGCTTGGCTGGGAAACAAACAACAAATAAGGGTTGCTTGGTTGACGTTGGAAGGGGAGCAAAACTTAAACCTTAGCAGTTAAGTGGGGATTTCCCACTAAACCACAAAAAGCAAAAAAGTCAAATGCTTCCCAACAGCAACCATGGTTGTGCCCCTGTGCCTATGTTGGACGAGTGGTGCCCTTTAAACGGACATGTGGAAGGAAAACCGTGACATGGTCAAAACGGTCCATATCAAAGGAACGCCGCTTTTGAGATGAAGCAGGCAGCACTTGGGTAGGATGCCACAATTTTGCCCCCCCCCCCCCCGAAACCCGTCCGGATCTTGGACCCAAGCTGCTGCTCGGAGCTCCTGAAAGAGGCCCAGGGCCAGCTGCCATTGCACCGCCTTCACGCACGCGCCGATGCAGGCGCCATAGCCTCGGAGCGAGGAGAGCGAGGACGGGGGGGGGGGGGACTTGGGGGGAGCCCAAATGAGCCGATGTCTTAAGCTCGAAAAGCCAGTTGCATGTGCCCTGGGCAAATGTTGTTCTGTGTGTTTGTGATGGTCTCCGGTCCGTATGGAAACTGGCTCAAGAAGGAAGATGGCAAGAGATGATCCAGCATTTCGTCAGTTGATTGTGAGGGGAATGGTCATGCTCCTCTTCATAGGAACCCTTGAAAATTACTAACACAAAGGAAAGGGGTCCACGGCACGCAAGAGCGTGTGTTCGGGCTGCCTGTCTTCTGCTTAGGTTGCTTCGAGGTGGACCTGCTGTAAACTCAGAGGTGGCTCATTTCGCCAGAAGTAGAACCGCTGGGTTTAAGTCCACCTCGGGGAATAAACAAATGGAAGGCTGCTTCCTGGTGCCTCTGAAGTCATTATGGGTTTGGAGCGTTGCTTGGGCAAGTAAAGCTCAAAATATGCAGAAACAAACATGAGGAACACAACAGACCTTCTGGCCCTCCAAACGCGGGAGTAGTACTCGCCGATTTGGCTTCGGCTGAAAGATCAACAGGTCACGTACAAGGAGTACCCCCTGATATCCATATTAAAAAGACCAATATGGATCTCAAAATAAGGGACCCCAACAAGGGGTCGGCTTCCTGTTGGCCTTGCAAGCCGCCCCCCCCAACAAGCATACCTGCAAACAAACAGACCCTCACAAAAGGGGCCGACTATTAAGGCCTATGTGGAGCTTTCTTTCTTCCTTTCCCCTTGGCCCTACCATAGGACCAGATACCTACCTCAAATGCCCAGTGGATTTCCATGGTAACCAGCATCGCTCATATCATCACACCCAAAGAACGCATCATTTGAAAACAAAAAAAAACAACTCAAACCAGTGATACTTCAATCAGAGGGGAAAACAAGTAAAACATGACCTGGCATACCCTTCCCCGGTTTGAAGTTTCTTGAAAAGGGGTTTCAGCCCAATTACTCAAAGGACACCAAGCCCCTTACCAGCGCCCCTTAGAACCCGCTCAAAATTGTCAAGTTGCGCAGCCTGCAAACATGGTTAATGATGTTGACCCCAATAAAATCAACCCCATTTTATTAATAGGGGGTGTTCCTGGGATTGGTGGGGAATCGTTGCTTGTGGAGGAGAACCCCCCCCAATGAATAAACTGGGGTTGAATAATATGAACCCCCCCCCAGTTGATCAATATGGGGTCAACATTATCCCTTTGGTTTTTCCGTTCAACTCTCTGCAAGTCCCCACGTTTTCCTCTTCTCTTCGCCTCCGAGGGGCTCAACGCGTTGGCCTCCGATGGCAGCAGCTCGAGCGCCTGCCGCCACGCGGTCGACGCCAGCGCCGCCACGGCGCCGTTCACGGAGGACGCGCTCGGCGCGTCGAGGGCGGCAAAAATGCCCAGCGCCTGGCGGGCATCAGGCGGCTATGGGTCAGAACCCTGTACCCCCAGTGAACATCCCAATCCCCACTAAAAAAAACTAAAGTGGGTGGTGCACCTGCCCCATTCGTGTTGACCCACGGCCAGGTAGGTTTGGCCACGTGGGTAACTCGTGATTTCCCCAGCAAATGGAAGGCTCACAACTGGTGCGTTTCCTCTTGGTTTCCCTTTGAAAGCAACAAACAACTCCCCAAACATTGAATTCCCTTAAATCAAGGTGCCGCACAAACCATCCTAGAGGAAACTGCTCCTTGGGCAACCTCGTAAATCTGCATCGAGTTTTTTTCAAACGAGATACCAGCTTGGGTACCCCATGCAGTCTGAAAGATGGCTTCCTTTCGAATGCTCCCCCACCCCAAAGCTGACTACCACCTCCAGGTTTACATTGCGGAGCCCTAAAAGCTGATGGTGGTTGCCTTTTGGATTTTCTTTGACGCCATCCAAGAAGGGTTCCTTCATTCCCTAACGCCACACCCTTGAGGGGGAACACACTCCGGGGAATGCTAAAACAGACCAACACTGAAGGTGTGTTTGGGCGGGGTGTTGGGAGGGTGTAGGAGCAGTTTTATGACGTTCCCCACTCAAATGGTCAAAAAACCCACAAGGGTACCCTCATTCATCCGAGTAGACCTTATACTGGTCCTCCGAGGCGAGGTGTACTACAATATTGCAATGATCCGATACCGACCAACCACTGAAGCTGAAACTCCCAATGACCCAAAAGCGCCATCAAAAAAATGGTTTTCCAGGCTAAAAGGGGGTACTTCCCTCATAAGCATAGTTGCAGTATAACCTACTTGCTAAGTGGGTTGAACATTTAAGTAGACTTCCAACAATTGCTCCCCGGTACCTGCCTGGAATCGTACATTCACAGAGAAAACCCAAAGCACTGGCTGCTTTCACCCAAAAGGGATTCCGCCAATGAATGTTTCTAAAGGGGCTCCATGCCGTGAAACATCACAGAAGTGGTCACGGCTCCCGTAATCTAGCTGCATAGTGCTTGTCTAAAACTCTAGGCTGATGGCCGTCCACACCAACCCCAAGTAACGGAATGCTTTGAGCATGGCACACGCAGGTACTCAAAATGACACCAATGCCAATCCAGCCATTTTGGGTGTGCTCCTATTTTCAGCCACCCGTGGCCGTTTATAACACAAAGCGCCCAAAAAGCCACCGCGGCCCCAAAACCGCGCCTCTCGCCACTGGTAGCTCTTCTCACAGGCTCCCAGGGCCATATTGAAGCACCTCTCTCTGGACCAAACGAGAACAAGCATGCCCCGACGGCGCCTGAAGAAGATCTACACGAATGGCTGTGGCTCAAAACATTGTACCAAACATGGCACCTTGGCAAATGGAACCAAAGACTAAAACCAGCTTTTGAACTTGGAGCAATCGGAAAAACGAAAACCCAAATAACCTGCATGGGTAAGCTCGTTCTACACCCGAGTCGGTGAGCGCGTCCAACACGTTGCATTTTGTTGGTGGCCCTGTTCAAACCAACCAAGAGGTGCACAATCTTTGGAAACACCCAAAACAAACCTCTCGAAACCAACGAAACGAGAGGTGAAAAGGGGTTGGGACTTCCAAACAAATGTCAGCAAAGATGACATGATCCGAGGATCACTTTCAACCATTCCTTCCACGGATTGCTGGAAAACCAGGAAATCCCGGGAGGCACGGCCGTGTATTGTCAAGAAGAATGTTTGTTGTGGATTTTTTCGCCCAAGAGTTCTGCACTTGGTTGCTGTTGACCCCCCTGCAAAAGGTTCTTCACTTTTTAGGGGTTTCGTGGAAAACCCAACTTGATTTCAACCAGAAAGTGTGAAAGTCTAAAGATCCGTTGCCCAACAGCCGTCAAGTGGAAAAGGCGTGGGTGGACATGCAAAGGGAATCACGTTCAACCGATTTGTGAGGTGTAAGGACTTTATTGGTCAATAGGAAACGGCACAGAGTAAGTCCATGTGAGCCAATGCTCCATATTCATGCATTGTTTTTTTGTTTTTGTTTTTTTGCGGAGTCCCAAATGTTTTCCAGGCTGCGAGGGTATGGTATGGTATGGATTTTGTGAGTATCGATTTGGAAGGGTTGGGTAGGGTTGGATCTTGAATCTTGGGGCCTATTGACCTTTCCGTGGGTGCAAACCTTCCGGAGATAATCACCCCAACGGGTCCCGTGCTCTCAAAATAGATGAACCCCAAATCAAGTGGCCCTTGATTCCCCTTAAACCTTGCACCAAGGAGAAACACATGCAACTTTACACAGGACCTTGAAAACCGCTCGCCCCAAACGCCAACTCTCCGAACTCCGAACCTAGCGCGCGATCGGAAGAAACGACTCAGATGCGTCCAGCGACAGCACGTCCAAGCGGAGCATTTCAGCGGCGCACCGGGCCAGCAGTTGCGTGGCGGGAAGCCACCTCCGCATGGCGACCGAAGCCCATTCCACCAGGTGTAAAACAAATCAAAATGGGTGGGGACTGCTATGAATATCAAATACAGTCACAATGCTATGTTTATTATTTGTACCATATTGTATACCCCTAAAAGCAAACAAACGTACTAAAAATGGGTGGGGACTTTGATTTGTGAATGTCAGATGCAATCAGTGTGCTATGTTTATTATATATGTGCCATATTGTATATGCAGCAACCTGGGCGATTTTGGGACAAGTTCACAAACCACTTGGAAGCGGCTTCGCTCTGAATATATTGTTGTGGGTTCGAAGTGACAATGCGCTTGTCTGGGGCCCAGCTTCAATCTACTTTGAAAACGCTCAAACGGACCCATCGTGCAAAGGTGGCATTGTGTCACAATGCAACACAAAGGACATCTCCAAATTTCGTTCATGAATCAGCCGCCTGATGCTTGTTGCTCTCGTTGACTCGGCTGCGGACAGTCGCAACGTGTGTTGTCCAAATGCCATTTCTGCCATGGTGGAAAAACAAGTGTGGAAATCCTGGATCCTTCCATTGGATACGCAGGCATACGGATTCTCCGTGAAACCATGGCCCGCACTTCTGGATTCGGAGATGCCGTGGTATATGTCAGGTTGTCAACCCTCCTTTCGATGCCTTGGCCGAATTGTTCAACCAGAGAAGTGGACATGTTTTCATTTAGACTGCTTTGACGAAGCAAGGCCAAGATGGGTGGTTTTCCTTTGGTGCGTTTGCTTCCAATTGCAACCATGCTTGGAACCTTAAGTGGTTTTAAACATCCAAGGACTCACAAATTAATTCCCCCACAAACCAGGACGAGCCCTAAATTGTCCAAGGCAGCAGGGTAACAGTGAAGTTTCACCGTGGCTCAGGTGGTAACTCTCATAAAACAGCTGCCATGTCTGTGGTTCTACCAACATGGCTTTCATAGGGCCTTAGCACAATCCACATCAAATAAAGTAGAATCATTTACCAAAGTATCCAATGCGAATCGGTTTTCATTCGTTTCCACGTTTCCAACCTTCCCACGGATTCCTTGTGTTTCCTCCGGCTGGAAGCTTGGGGGTCACTGCTGAATAAAAGCTCTGTGGTTCGGTGCAGCTTTCAGAAAGGGTTCCAAAGCTTCCGGCTGTTGGGTACTGCTTGCATGCTTAGCCGCTTAGCTTCCAAAGCATGATTCCCATTCACAACTCTCAACCCGGGTTTCCCTACCGCCAAGTGTCTGGTATCTCAACCAGTGATACTTTGTAAAAACCAGCTGCTTCTCTTGGGAACGAATGTGCGTTATTATTTGTTGTGTGTAAAACCCGTTGTTTTTCCCTTTGACCTGCTTGCTGCCAAGCGCCTGGTATCTCAAGTGTGAATTTGTAAAAACGCCAGCTGTTTCCCGCGGGCGAGTGTAACTTTTGTTGTGAAACCAGTTCATGTTTTCTGCTAGGTCCTCCAGTCGAGAGGTTAGAATAAGGGTACGCGTTTTTTTCCTGTCGTCTATGTTACTAGGGAAACGCAAAACCCCCCCAAAAAAAACATGGTAGAGAAGGGCACCTAGCTGGGGGGCCTAGTCTTCCTAGGAACCCAAAGTAAATCCTGACGAACCCAAAGGTCAAACCAAAGAGACAAAACATCTGAGGTGGTGGTGTTTGTTGGCCGCGGTAGATTTTGTTTCTGCGCCCAAAGAAACCCCACCGCTGCGTCCCAGTATGGCGAAACCCGAGGCGCTGGGAGCTGACCTCACAGGCGCCCAGCGTGGCGCCGCAGGCGATGGCCTTAAAGCCGCGTTCCGTTTGTTTTTTCTCCATGTTTTATTCTTCTCATTTTTGTTCTCCTTTGTTTTTCTCCCGGGTTGGGTTAAAAAAGGGAAACACGCAGCCTAGTGGATTTCCATGGGAAAAATCGGCGTCCCCAATTTTGAGGGCCCCTCTATTTGGCAGTGGGTCAAGAATAGGCAGAGAAAACACTTTTTTCCAGGGCGGCCTTTCTTGGGTTGGTGTACGAGGGAAACCAAGAAACCAATAATTTTGAGGGCGCCCCCTATTTCTCACAAAAAAATGCAAACTTCTTAACTTTGAAGGCGGCCCCTGTTTATCTCACTGTGAGAATCTCACTTGCTGAGTGGATGGCCCAGAAAAAGTTTAAACTTTATATATTTACCACTACTGGGGTGGTCTTAACATAGTCGAAAAAGTCGAGGGTAATTTCACTTTTTTTAAACAAAAATAGCTCAGTAGTCTTCAAACAGCGGCTCTTTACTTTTGATGGGGGAGAGAGAAACAATATTCGTCGTTCAACGGACTTATGTTTTGGCTGGGGATCCAAGTTTAACAGGGCCCTGATCTAGCAACAGAGACAGCAGCTGCGGGCGGCTGCTTCGGCTGCCACCCCCACTGCTGCGGCTGCCGGGCTGCCTGCTTGGTGGCCCGGGCACCTGGGGAAGACAAGTGGATGTTGCGGTTTGATGGTTGTTGGTTGTTGGTTGTCTGCGGTTGCAAGAAGCCTCGTCCAGGGAAATTTAGACATCCGAATAAATTTAGCCGCGCGCGCTTTCCCACTGGCGTCGGCTGGATTCAGCTGGGCTCGAACATGGGGTGTAGGCAGAGTTTGTGTTTCAAACACTTCATGTTTGACTGAGCACGTCATTTTGATGCGACAGGCAATGACATGTATAAATTTCAGAGACCTGTTGAATGAACCAAATCGTTGCCCATCAGCTTTGCAAACACAACCCTTCACCCCTTTCAAGGCAACCCTTGACCTTTTTTCTGAAGGCAACCCTGACCCCTTTTTCAACCCTCGCAAAAGGGTGAGATGTCGACTTTCGGACGCTCGAGCCATGCCTCTCTTGCTGAACAGCATACGTTTTGCAGAGACTTGGTTGCAAAAGACGTTTTCCAACAATTTCTTTTTACCTCGGTCACAGCGACCAACTCGCTGAGGAGTGGCGCAAACGCATTACCAAGCACTGGCATGATTGGAGCCAAGACTTTCCTTGGCTTCAGCTGGGCAATACCGGCCTCGGATGTCAGATTTGCGCCAAAGCAGGGTCCAAGACTGTTTGGTCCCGCTTCCGGGCTTGCCGGCTGGACCCTTGCCTGCATGAACACATTTGGATTCCTCAGCGCCGCTGCCCAGCCAAGGTAGAGGTGCGCCGCCAGTGCATGGAGCAGCACGAAAGCTCCAAGGCACACCGCTTGGCAGCTGACAGTCAGAACGAATGCCTCGAAGTGTTAGCCGGCGGGAGAGTCGTGCACCCCTCAGTCCGATCAGCGACTTAGTTGCCTGATTTCTTTTTCCCCATGTGACAGGAAGGGGTTGTTAGATTTTATGTTGGAATCCGCGTTTGCCACACCACGGCCCCGCCCAGTATCCCGCCAGAGCAGCTCGCCAGTGGATCCCGCCGAGTATCCCGCCAGACCTGCTCGCCTCCCGCCCAGTATCCCGCCAGAGCTCGCCAGTGGATCCCGCCAAGTATCCCGCCAGAGCGGCTCGCCAGTGGATCCCGCCGAGTATCCCGCCAGAGCGGCTCGCCAGTGGATCCCGCCGAGTATTTCACCAGAGCAGCCCGCCAGTGGAGCTCGCCAATGAATCCCGCTGAGTATCCCTTGCCTGTGGATCCTGCCGAGCTCCGGCCAGTGTCGAGCATTTGCCAGTGGATCCCGCCAGTATCCCGCCAGAGCAGCTCGCAAGTCTGTTTCGCTTACTGTCCAAAAGGGCCGATGGGAATTTGGAGTCGAAGCCTCTAGGATGCGGAGGAATTTGTTGTAACGGTCGTAAGCTCGTGAAAGTGGAGGCTCAGTGTCACTCAGGTGCCATCCTGTCTGGCATTCCGGAAGCTCTTGGCCAAGATGGAGCGTGGCGATCAGGGAGTCGAAAAAGGTCACTGGGCCGCTTGTCTTTGAGAGATCTCTGTGCGTACAAGGGGCTTGGTTAAAGCAAGCGCCAAGGGCCGCAAGAAGATGCGGAACATGAAGGCGTGCCTTGGAGAGGCCGCGCGCAAACTGACAATCCAGATATTGCAGCTTGGCTGTTTTTTGTGCCTGCGGAGTAGCTGCAAATCGCTACAACTGAGGTCCAAGGCCATCTCTGTGAGCTTGATCCAAGACGTTTCCAAGGGATGGCTGTGTGTTCGCTACGGATCCGCGAGCAGCCAGCTGGAGAGCATCTCAGCTTGCTAATTAGGGATGACCCGCTTTGCATTTGACCTCGCTGAGGCCGCTTTGGCATCATTGGAGTTGCCAATCTGGCTGATCTCCGGCAGTGCCACGCGCTCAAGGTGAAAGAGTGCATGGAGAATGTCATTCGTGAGTTCTGCAGCCCATCCACGAAGATGCCATACTCCGACGCACTGCGGCCACTTGGCCTGATTTATGGCGAGGTGACACATTGTCAGTCATTGCCTCCGCAACATTGTCACCGATTAAGGACCAGCTTCGGCAAGTTCATCCCGATCCTTTGCCGAAAGGTGGAGGCCTTGACGGCCGACGCGGCCAGAGACGAGCAGCTTGCTCTGGCACCTTGCCTGCATCGCGTCGATGTCACATCGACAGAGTGTCACCTGCCAGCCCCGACTGGCCAAGGCCGCTTTGGCAGGCAAAAGTCTTGGCAAGGGGCTTCTTTCCGAACGTCCGCGTTGTTGTCCAGGACCTGGCGCACGCGGTTCGCAGGACCAAAGCTTGATTCATCATTGCTCATCAGCTTCGTGTTCCTGCTGCTTCTCCGAGGATTGGGTCCCGCGCGTCCTTCGCGGATCCTTTCCACAAAGAGGTGTCAGGGACCGAGTTCGTAGAAAATGTGTATCATCAAAGGCACGCGTCTCCTACCCAAGGCTCTTGAGCTTCGTGCAGGGCACGCGCAGCCCCTGTCAGCTCATCGAGCACTCGGAGATCTTCAAGGCTGACCCGGATTCGTTGAAATTGCGCAGGGCTTGTTTGCGTGGAGCTGCGCTTTTACATGCCGCAGCTCGGCCCGAGCTGCTCAGTCGGACTGAACCCCCCTATACACGAACTGACTCCGCGGCTGCTATGGTGCCCTTGCTGCCACACTCGAACTGACTCCGTGACTGCTATGGTGCTGTCGCTGCCTTGGCCTGGGCGGTCTGACTCAGCAGCGCCTTGGTCTCAATGGAATTCCAGCAAGCTTTTTGCAACTTGTCAAGTTCAATGTGCCCATCGTTGCGTACATCCCAGGCACTGGTAAGTGTAGTATGAGACAGCGGCTGTGTCGTCCCCGACGCTTATCACAAGTCTTTTCTTGCCACCAACCTGCCTGCCTATTAGTATCGTCCCCGAGGCTATGGCGCCACCTCTTGTTTTGCAAATGAACCCACCTCACGCTTGCCGTCAACGTCATCACACTGCTCCTTGACACGGGTGCTCGGCAATTCATGCTTCACTGCGCTCTCAGGACAGATCGCGATCGCGGTCACGCTCCCACAGCAGCAGACGGTTGCGGCCAGCAACTAGGTGGCGTGTGTCAAGTTGCTTCGTGGCGCTTCTCGCACTGCGCCCTCGAGCCAAGGCAAGATCGCGATCGCGATCACGGTCACGGCGCTCAAGAAGACTACGCTCACCGCCAGCAAGCAGCGGACGCTCGCGGCCAGCCACTAGGCTACCTGCCAATTATCGTTGCCAAGTCTATCACGCCAAATCTTATTGTCACACTCACTGTCAACATCAGCACTGCCCCTTGAGATGGGCGCTTGGCAAGTCATGCCTCACTGCACTCTCAGGACAGATTGCGATCGCAGTCACGGTCCTCACGTAGCAGACGGCCGCGGCCAGCAACTAGGTGGCAGGTGGTATGTGTCAAATTGCTTTGTGGTGCTTCTCGCACTGCGCCCTAGCCGAGGAAAGATCGCGATCGCGATCGCAGTCCTGGCACCCAAGGAGACGCCGTGCAACAGGCAGCAGGATCTTGCAGCCAGCAACTCGGCTGCCGCCTATCAAGTTGTCCTGACGCTTTCTTCGGTTCAGTCCGCTAAGGCTCTGCCGCCTCCGCTGCCTGGCGTGACCGCCGAGGATGAGGCGGAGGCCCACACGGATGACACGCTCTACGGCGCCAGCCACATGGCCACCTCTGAGGAGGTCTTGAGGGCGGCCCGCTTCCGGGCCTGGCTCGGCGGGTTCGCCGAGCTGCCCATGCTGGAACAGCAGAGGCAGGCTCTTGCGGTGGATCTCGTGTGCGCGACGTGCAGTGATCTCCGCACACGCTTGCGCGAAATGCCGCGCTCGGTTCCAATAGTGACCGAGATGCGCGGCCAGTCCCGTGCCGATTTGGGCCGGGTCCAAGCCGCTCTAAGGCAGTTTCTTGCCATTGCGGGTGCTGTTGCGGCGTGTGAGCGCCAGCTTCTGTTGCTCTTGGTGCCGTTTCGGCAGTGAAGCCAGCTCGACAGTGAAGCTCCAAAAAAGAGCTTGGCATTGAGTTGGTCTCATCATTTTGCTGACTTGCCGGACGGGCAACATTGATTGAATTGCGCATCGACTCGTCACTGCAACCCTGTCCATTGTTATCTCGGTGGCGTTTGGTGTTTCCCGCTTCCAGGCGAGATTTTCTCAGCTCGTGCGGGCAGACACCGGTGGCTGGCAGTGCAGAAGCCTCTCGGCTGCCAAGCACCGATTCGAGAGCTTGAAGACACCCTTGGCGAAGTCCGCTCTCCACCTGCACAGTCTGATCTTCACGTGTGCCCCTCGGCATGTTAAGTTCCCAGCTTGCCAGCTTGTCCCTTTCATGCCCCTTTCAGATTCCAGATTGTCATTGCCATGGCCGCCCAGGAGCAAATTGCTGCTGAGCGAGGAAGCAACAAGGCGCCTTGTCGCTGGAGAACCCAGCAGATTCGCTTGAGCCTTTTGCCAGGAAGGGAAGGCTTGCCTACACTTTCTCACGAAGCTAGATGAAGAATCTGCGTTGCCAAGCGCTCAGTTAAAAGCAAATTCAACAACTCAAAGCTTCATTTTGCGAACACAAATACACCCACCAACCCCTTTTTGCAGCGAGGACGCTTGGCGCTCTTGCTGATGCTCTAGATGAGCACATGGGCGTTCTGCGGGCAGCCGACCAGGAAGACTGCGACGCACTCACCTTGAGAGAGAAGCTGCGCAAGCCCCTTTGAACTTGATAAATGAGCTTGTCGGAATATAGACTAAGCGTTGACCATTGAATTTCATACTGCGCTGGGTGTGGGCACCCACCGTTTCAGGTTCCTACAGAATGTGAACTACTTGTTTGTCCACGGGATGTGCTGGAAGACACATGGGACATACTCCCACATGCTCCTGCGGCTTGTCGGCATGTCGGCTGCTGTGTTGACTGGACGGGTTGTGTGTTCTGCAACGCCTAGGCGGCGGCTCAAGGAATGCCCGGTGACGTTCAACTTGAACAGCAAGATGAAAACAATCGGTGGAAAACGGATCACTCAAGCACTCCTGGACCGCGTCACTGCAAGATTGCTCTTTCGGAATTACGGGCTGTGTTTGGTTCCAAAAAAACTGAGCGGGTTGCAAGCTAACTAAGGATGGCTAATTGGACCCGGCTCGCAGCTGAAATTGCAGCTGCCGAAGTCCCTGACTACGAGATATTTACGTCGATCGCCTCTTTATTTGGCCTGGATGGCCTCAGCTTCAACGATGGAGACAAGGTGATTGCGCGGGTCAGCGATTTCTTTCAGCTCGACAGTGTGCCCTGCCTAGCCTTAACTTGTTTTTTTGCGGGAGCAGGAAGCTTTTTTTCTAGCTGGTTGACCCTTGAAGAAACTAGTCAGTGCCACTGCTTTAAAAGGGCTTCTTGGGGTGAGTCTTCAGGCTGTTCTTCCCCCTTGAACACTGAAACTTTTGTAGTTTTTGATGGACGACGAAAGTTGGTTAAACCCACTTGTTTCCAAAAAAGACACCCGTCCGTTTCGAAAGCTCAAGGCGTTGTTGATTCGCGGTCAACATTTGAAGTTTGCTCAGCCCTCAAAAGTAGCGAAGCTTCGAACGCTTTGTCGGAAAAAATGTGTTCTTTCCAGGCATTACTGGCATCTAACAAGACCATGCCCTGACGCCAGGCTGCGCTTACAGCGCAGGTTCAGAGAGCCAAGCCGGCAGCTCTTGCTTTCCAGGACCAGGGAACCAAGCCACTGCAGGCTTGGGCAGCAGCTGTGGCCCCCCCGCAGTTAATTTTACCCATCGGCACTCAAATCAAACCAGCTCGCAGCAAAGGCGCGTCGGCACCGGGATGCTGGCGATTTGCAGCATGTGGTGCTGCGCGCGCTGGCGTGGGGGTTTTCCTCCAGCGGGGTTGAGCGAACGAGTCTTCGCGTGCACCATCAATGCGTTGTTTAATAATTTCTTGGCTCGGATGGCTCCTGGTTGGTTTTGCACTTCCATGTTTCGTTTTCCCCATGTCAAATCTGGTCAAATGAAATTTAGAAGGAAAACTAAGGGCCCTTTCCGGGGTGTCCCCTCCAAGTTCCCCACTAAACCCCGGGATTCCTGCCTATTAACAAACTGGTGCTGACTAAACCTGGCTGGGTTGATATTAAAAGGCTCCCCTCCTCTGTTTCACAAACAAGGGGTCCCCTCTGTTTTCTGAGGCTCCCTGAATCAACCCTCCGGTGTCCCTCTGTTTGGCGCTGAAACAATCGCTTCCCCAATTAGGTTGACGTTTGGATTCTACCACTGGGGCGAGGGTTAAGTAAAAACCAATATTTTGCGTCGTTTATTCAATCACTCAAAACAACGCTAAATTTTACAGAGCATCAGCATTGCTACAAATGCTTGAGGGGGAATCTGTTGAAGAAGTGCAGGCTTTGCTTTTGAGCGACATGTCAAAAAGAAAGCAAGAGTGAAGAAACGCACTACTATTATCTTCTTTTAAGGGACCTGCCCCAAGAAAGCGACCAGTGAAGAAACGCTGGCTTGTTTGTTTTCAGAGGACCTCTAACAGTGAAGAAGCCTGGCTGTTGCTTTTGCGGGGTTATCCCACGAAAACAAACCTTGCTGTTGCTCCAGAGGCTTTGGTGGCGTGCATTTGCTTTTCAGGAAGCTTCCCAGTGAAGAAGTGTAGGCTTTGCTTAGTTACCTGCTGCCTGCTTTTGTGTCTGTCTCTCTGTGATTCTCTGTCTTTCTGTCTGTCTGCGTGTGCGTTTGTCTGTCTGTGTGTGTCTGTATGTTCGTATGTCTGTCTCCTCTCTCTCTCGCGGTGCATGCGCAGTGCGTTTGTTGGCGTTGGTTTTCGCCCTGTCTGGCTCCCCTGGCTTGCTCTCTTGCTCTCTTGCTCGCTTGCTCGCTTGCTCGCTCGCTCGCCTACGTGCTCGCTTGCTCGCTTGCTTGCTTGCTTGCTTGCTTCCCTGCTTGCCTGCTTGCCTGCTTGCCTGCTTGCCTGCTTGCCTGCTTGCCTGCTTGCCTGCTTGCCTGCTTGCCTGCTTGCCTGCTTGCCTGCTTGCCTGCTTGCCTGCTTGCCTGCTTGCCTGCCTGCTTGCCTGCTTGCCTGCTTGCCTGCTTGCCTGCTTGCCTGCTTGCTTGCTTGCTTGCTTGCTTGCTTGCTTGCTTGCTTGCTTGCTTGCTTGCGCGTCTGTGCATCTAAAGGTTTCTGTGGTGGGCTGAGGGCTGGTTGGTTGGTTGGTTGGCTGGCTGGCTCGTTTATTCTTTTGTTCATTCGTTGGTTGTTTGCTTGCTCAGTGTTACATTGATTGTGTGGTGGGTAGGTGGTGGCTGGGTGGGTGAGTTGTCACATTTGTCGATGATGTGTCCGCACGTGTTGGCGTTGGTTGGGCTGCTACTACTGAGGTTTCCCAAAGGACAATGGCTCACCAAGAAAAGGATGCTCTCGGAGGCTCTCTCAAACGATGAAGTGCGAGCTCTGGCGTGGCCCAAGGAGGGCGTGGATAAGCTCTTTGGCCGCATTGCTGTGTCAGCCAGGATTCTCGGACCTCCTTTCTCCCTTGCCTGAGGTTAGTGCTTGTAGCGCAGGAGGAGTTTGTGACTTGGCAAGCGGCCATTGAGCACGAACGTGTCAAACAATTCTGCCATCCAAGGCGAAGTCTTACGGAATCTCTCGCCTAGTTCTGGCCTTAGACATTTAGTAGAGTTTCAAGCGAGTTTTGTTTACCTGCGTTTAAGTCGTTAGCTTTCCTTCCACTGAGTCCACCAAGCGCCTGGCCATGGCCGACCGGCGCTCATCCAAGAAAAACTGTGCCTTCAGCAGCGCAGCAGCGTGGCTTCGAAGGCGCCGCTGCTCGGTGGCCGCGGCTGTCGCCCACGGGCCTGTGGACACCGTGGCCAAGGTCCGAATTGGAAAGGTCGCCAAGCAACTATGGACAGAGGGGCACCAGAAAGAGGTTCACTTCAACCGCAAAAAGGAGATGGTTCGCCGATTTCTGGCTAAAACGCAGTAACTGCCCCCTCATTTCGCCGAAGTCGGTCTTTTGTTGCGCCACATTTTGTAACTAAGGAGTGTGTGCCTTCAAGGATGGCCTTTTGCCAGCAAAGCGCAGCTTGGAGGAAGCTGCCAAGAAGAGTGAAGAATCCGAGAAAAAACGCCGAACGGACTACCTGAAGTCTGTGAAAAAACGAGTCACGGCATTAAGTTTATGCGCGTAACCAGCCGCCTTGGGAAATTTACAAGAGTCACATGGCGACTGAACCTAAGGAGACCTTGCAGTGGAGGGCTCGAACCTTGGATATTCTCCCCAAATCTTCCGGGTGCAATGTTGTCCCCTTGAGGTTGCAAAGAGCCAGTTGTCTTTGAGAACTTGGTGGCGTTCGCGCCCCACCAGCTGCAGACTGTGGAGCTGAGAGCTGCCGTCCAAGCCTGTGGTTCTAGAATGGCTGCCGGCCTGTCACTTGGCCATTTATTGTCCCGTCCATGTTTTACAAATCCATCCCTTGCCTGAGGCAGGTGGCCAACACTATTATCCAGAGAGACCCGGCACAGCCCACGCCTGCGTCTGCAGACACAAAAAACAGGCCCTGTGGTCAATGACCTTGTTCACACACAGAAAATAAAGAGTCCTTTGCTACTGTTACCTCGTGGGAACTGGATCTAAACATGTTTGCCCAAGAGAAAAAACAAAACAACAACAGCCTTTCCATCGAGGCAGCTTGCTTTTCACAAACCGGGTTGTTGCGAACAAAAAAGTGTCTGTGTGGTCCTTTAGCCTAGGTCTATGGCAAGCCCGGCGTTCTTTGAGAGCAAGGGTTCCCGCGGCGTGTTCCTCACTTACCGGCAGCTTGGCTCCAAGTCCTATTCGGTGCTGGTGTTTGCCAGCGCCTACCCGAGGCAGATGCGAACGCCTCGCTACTTCTGGGTCAGCCCCGGGTTTCAGGAAGCTCACCCTGGCCCCGCCCTTTCCCTTCACGCGTGCCCTTCCATTTGGAAGCCGTGCTTGGAAAAGAAGCGGTTCCTTGCCCGGCCCTTATCTGCACCAGGATCAAAGCAGGCAATGCCTTCCCGATTGCGAAGGAGCGCAGTGCGAAGCCTTCGAACCGACGAAACGCTGTGGCCTTCGTCACCAAGACCGAGCAAAAGGAAGACCCAGCGCCTGGGAAGCAAATATGGCGAGCAATCGTGAAAACACATTTTTTGGCTGATTCAGGACTTGAAGCCCCTCCTACTCAAGGTGACCTTGGAGAACGCGCTGGACTTGTTTCTTCTCGTGGACGGCCGAAAGTTAATTAAGCGGGGAGCTTGTGGGGTGTGATAGCGACAAGCTTAGCTGTACAGCCGGGATCACGTGTAAACACACACGTGCGACATGACAGGGGGGCCGTGGCCAAAAAGAAACAAGGCAGACTGCCATTCTCTGACTGGACTTAGTGGTGTTACCCTAAACGCCATGCGACAATTACTTTACTTCGGACGATCCACACAAGGCGTGCCACGTTTTTTCGAGGGCTGCAAGTGTGAGGTTGTCCACGGTAGTCTAAGTATTCGGAGGCTTTTCGTGTCCAAAAATGGCACAGCTCGCTGCGAAACGAAAAGGAGCTTAACAAATTGATAACGATGGTTTGTCACAGGTTGTTGGGCAGCAAACTGGTAGCTGACCAAAAACGATGAAAAACGAAACGATTGAACAAAAACGATAACGTTTTGCACATTACTTCGCGTCCTGCACTTGTACTGAAATAGGTTGAGTTTCGAGATGGAGCTGCCAAGGTGTACTTCGCGTACCAAACTTGCACTGAAAGGTTGCGATTTTCAATCTGGAGCTGCCAAGATGTACTTTGTGTGCTACACTTGTACTACAGGTCGCGATTTCGAGGTTGAAAGTGCAGTGACTTCCCCACACTTGCCAGCTTCCACAACTTAGAGGCTTTCTCTGGTCGCCGGCGCCTGCGACTGTCGCGAGCCCAGGTTCTCAACAGTTCGCCGGCGTTTGGGCGTGAAGCCGTGAAAATACAATTCGTCAACCGTGTCTGCCAGCGCATGCTGTGAAAGGCCGTGGAAATCCGCGAGAACGTGAAAAATCCGTTATACTTGACCGTGGAGATCCGTGTAAAATGCGATATGACCCCGAAAGTCAAAATGGCCGTGAAAAAGTTGCACATGCGGTCGTGGCAGAATCGCCCTGCAAATTGCGGCCGAACAGCTGTGAAGGTGTCGAGAGCTCAGGTTCTCGACAGTTCGCCGGCGCCTGTGACTGTCGAGAGGGGCTCTCGATAGTCGCCGGCCCCTGTGACTGCTGAGAGCCTAGGCTCTCGACAGTTCGCCGGCGTTTGTGACTGTCGAGAGCCCAGGTTCTTGACAATCGCCGGCGCCTGTGACTGTCGAGAGGGGCTCTCGATAGTCGCCGGCCCCTGTGACTGCTGAGAGCCTAGGCTCTCGACAGTTCGCCGGCGTTTGTGACTGTCGAGAGCCCAGGTTCTTGACAATCGCCGGCGCCTGTGACTGTCGAGAGCCCAGGTTCTCGACAGTCGCCGGCGCCTGTGACTGCTGAGCCCAGGTTCTCGACAGTTCGCCGGCGCCTGTGACTGTGGAGAGCCCAGGTTCTCAACAATCGCCGGCGCCTGTGACTGTCGAGAGCCCAGGTTCTCGACAGTCGCCGGCGCCTGTGACTGCTGAGCCCAGGTCAGTTCGCCGGCGCCTGTCACTGTGGAGAGCCCAGGTTCTCGACAATCGCCGGCGCCTGTGACTGTCGAGAGCCCAGGTTCTCGACAGTCGCCGGCGCCTGTGACTGTCGAGAGCCCAGGTTCTCGACAATCGCCGGCGCCTGTGACTGTCGAGAGCCCGGGTTCTTGACAATCGCCGGCGCCTGTGACTGCTGAGAGCCCTCGGAATTAAAAGTTCCAAAATTCAAGAGAGCAAGGTGGTCTTAAGCAAATCGCTGTCGAGAGGGGGGGGCCGAATAGGCCCTCAGCTCTCGACGATCGCCGGCGCCTGTGACTGTCGAGAGCCCCCCCCCGGAGAACGATGGGGCGTGGACTTTGGACTGTCGAGAACCACTGCTATTTTTTGAGGTGTGGTCCTAACGAAGTCGCAGAGGGGCTCTCGACGGTCGCCGGCGCCTGGGACTGATGAGAGGGGAGGGCCGCCGCGGCCCCCCCTTCTCGACGGTGATTTGCTTAAGACCGACTACTGAATTTGAATTTCCGATATTTTTAATATTTTTGGGCGGTCTCTCTCGACATTCGCCGGCGCCAGCGACTGTCGCGGGGGAGTTTTGTCCGTCAGTCACTGCCACCTGCGCCTTGCGAAATTGCGCTACCAGCAACAGCAAGGAAACATGACTCGACTTCCCTCTGTGACTTTTCAGGCCCAAGCTTGAGAAGGTTCAAGCCATGCCTGCGAAACGGAGAAAGGCGGGGTCCTTGACCCCAGGGCTTGACGCCGAGAACACTGCAGCGTCAGGCCGGAATAAACATTGACAAGCAAAAAACAGCAAATTCTGCTCAAGCAGGAGCTGGCCACAACAGTGCCCTTCGCGGGGCCCTTGAAGCTGGCATCCAGGTTCTAACAGTCTTTGACTTACAGGGTTGGTGCCTTGAGATGTTTTAAGCCCTTCCACTTCTCCAAGCGACTCTAGGAAAAATGGCCTGGAATCGCGGACGAGAACCCGCTGACTCTTGCTGAAGGGGCCAAACTGGCTCAGAACTCAGCCTCCTAATTTCAAAGAGGGGGTCCAGAAACAGGTTCCAGTATTGGAGTTTGTGGGAGGACCCTGTCGAATGAGCCCGAGTAACCACACTGTGACTCAACCTGCCCGGCCTGCAAAGGCTCCCTTCAACTTGAACGACTGCAAGACCTGCCTGGAAGCGACAGCACACGCCAGCACGGACGACGAGTGTGGCTTCACTTGTTCCCAAAGTGTTTGGAAGTGCGACATGACCTTCAACCCGGACCCCCGAGTTAGGGCCCTAATTTCAGGCTGTTCTTTTTGGGGAAGCCCCGCTCGCCTAGGTTCCCTTGCGGCACAACTCGATCGACAAGTTGAGTGAGCGCTACTACAGCCAGCCAGCTCCGTACCACGGAGTCCTGCAGCTTGCTATTCCCAAGGATTGGCTTTCGACTGGAATGAGCCCAAACGCAGTTAAGCCTGTCAGCCCGCTCGAGAACATGATGGCGTTTATCTTGCTGCTCGGTTTGACTGTTCATGTCGGGTCCCACAAAATCAACAATGACGATCACTCAGGTTCGGGTGCTCATTTTATCGCGGTGCAACTGAGGAGCATGGTTAGGGATAGCGATGACGACGAAAAGCTTGCCAAGTGGCGAGATTTCTCTCGGAGCGCGGCTCGCCTCACCTTACTTGTCCCCTTTGTGACTTATCTATGTTGGGTTAAAAACCGAGGTCAAAGTGGAGTACAAGATATGCAGCAACGAGTCCGAACTGTACTTCTTGGCTATGAACTTCCGTCAGAACCTCCGTGTCGACCGCGACACCATGGTCTTCACAACGCTGCAAAAAATGTTCTCAGTGCTGAACTGCAAGACCAGGCTTGAAAAAACACATGGCCCCCTGGGACTCTTTCCTGAAGAGTTAGTTGAATCTTCTGCGACCCGCGCCTGTGACCTCAAGCTTTACTTGCCTTTAGGAACTGAGACCTTCCTTGCTCAGTACACGCCGCACTTCCGAGCAGCGAACGACGAGGAAAAAGCGCCCCGGCTTTTTAAATTGGTTTGCACAAGCTGTTTCCCTTGGATGTTCCACGCGTAATTTCCTTAGGTCTCCGACTCTTTCGTCGACACAGCGGTTACGCTCGGAAAGAGGGTCTTTTCGGACGATCGCCTGCTGAACCTACTTCTGAAGGCAGACGAAGAACCCGGCAACCCGTTCGATTCCTGGACGAAGCTGCAAACCATAGTTTCCAAGTCCCGCACGCAATCCAACTTGAGTTGGGTGATGTTCGCAGTCTTCGATGGATTCAAGAACAAGCATCTCCCCGCAGAGATGTTGACCTACCGAGCCTTCGATAAGCTGCTGAATGGAAAGGGCACTGTTGATGTCCTTCTTGGGTTGCTTATCCTCCGAGACCATCTCTTCACTGAGGTCGCCCAGTGGCTTGACATCGGTTAAATCAATTCAAAGGACCCATGCGTTTTGGAAACAATGACAGGGCACTTCTTGACCGAAGAACAGGGGGCCGAAAGGGTTTGACTCTAATCAGGGACCCGGCTCTTTGTCTGGTTTTGGCAAGGTTGGTTTACCCCCCCCCCACCCCCGAAAAAACTGCTTGCGCCTCATTGTGGGCTTCGGCTCAGGCAGCTCACCTGGCCAAACGGAGTTCTTGCGAAAATGAAGGAAGTCTCTGATAGCCACACAGCCTTTCGCGAGCTGCTTGGCTTTACTGAAAAGGGCCTTACAGTCCAGTTCCACACCTAGCTGTACTTAGGTACTGCGGGTACAAGGCTGACAAGTCAGTGGACCTCACGTGGCGCGCAGGCAACCTAATTTGACAAACATTGGAAGTTGGAAGCCCGCTCCCTTTGTAGAGAGGGTTTATTGGCCTTTGCCGCTCTTTGGGAAAGTGACGTTCATTTGCGGTGCCAGTGGAATCTGAACGGAACTTGCTTCCTTAGATGGAAGCCGTGGTTGTTTTGGAAACAGATTATCACACAGAACTTTTTCAGTGCTGGAAGACTGAGTTGCGTTTCTTTGACGCGTGTTCATAGTTTCCAAACCACCACCCCCTTGAACCCCCCCCAAAGAAATAAGGGCTGATTAGGGCTTATTAGGGGCTAATTTTTCAAGCGACATGCCTGAAGCCATCGGCGCTCGGTAGCCAACCCGCCCGCCGATTGGATTTCATTTCTGCTTCAGTTTGGCTTTCATTTCTGCTTCTTCAAATTCCCTAAGCGCACTTTCAGTGTTCCCTTGAATTGGCCTTTACGCTTGCCTTGCGTCTGCCTTATTTCGTGCTATATGTTTGCTGCATTTTTACTTGGGTGGATTTTGGCCTTGTTTTGCAGGCGTTGAAACCAAATCTTAAAGGCATTTGCGCTAATTTGGCCTTAATTTGGCCTTAATTTTGATTTACAATAGCTTGGCTTGATTTCAGTAGGCACGCGCCAGTAAATCAGGACATTGTGTTTTCATTTAGCACGATTGCATTGTTGGCTTGGATTGGCTTTGAGTCATTGGTGCGCAAACAGGAAACCGAAATTCGGCCTTAATTATTTCACAAGTAATTCCTAGTTAATCTTGGGGCCAAATGAAAGGCCATAATAAGGCCTTAGTACTAATTAATTTTAGTCCTCTTAATTTGATCTTGATTTGGAAGGGGGGGATCAAAGGGGGGGTTTATGCAAGCTATGACGTGTGCCTGAGCTTGCGCGCGCGCATAGGCATTGCGTACATAGGCGTCTCGTTGCGACAGTGTGTTTGCAGAGCCCATATTATAATAGTTGTTGGTCGCGCATCAACCTTCCCCCGTCCGGCGATGTTGGACAACATGCGCAGCGCAGATGCTGTTGAAATCGCTGTGTTGCGTTTTGAAGGAGTTAGTGTTTTAAAAAGGAAAGGGCTCAACTAGGGCCAAGCCGTTGACACCGCTCGCTCTACTGCGCAAACATCGAGGTGAACCCTCTGCGGCGACTCTGCGGACTTTCGTGGGTTGATCCTCAAAAGCTTGGTTTGTTGTTACTGCGTTTCGCCTTGGCTCACGGCCTCTGCGGACTTTCGGTGGGTCGGAAAGGGAGGTTGGCCCATGGGATGAAAATTCGGTTGCAGCAAACAGGACTAAACGTAAGTGCTGAAACTTGCCCCCGCCCCCGCCTGCTTAGTCCTGTACCGGGGGCAACAAATCTCTGAGGAGAAGATACCCACTGTGGTAGCAGTCTCTATGGCCCTGGATCTGTTTCTGATAAGAACCCGGTGTCTGATGGATTCAATTGTACTGGAAGTCCCTGGTATATGGATTGTAATGTGTACACCGGAGCGAGTGCAGTGAGCTCTTTTTCTATGGCGAGTAGAAACTCTAATGGTAGAAAAAGGGGAGCCAATATTGCTGACACAAGTGATTGCCGCAAGGTCAATGGTCTGCAATTTTCAGCTCATTTGCCTCCACATTGGGGGGGGGGGGGTTAAAATACAACTTGGAAAGTAGTCGTCTAACAACTGCTTTTTGCAGTTTTGCAAGGCTGGCCTTTGAGCGCTGAGATGTTCTGGGGCTTGCTTGAGGCAGGAACACCAGCTTAACTTCGAAAACGCAGACTGCCTTGATTGCAGGACTGCATCTTCTCCGATACTTTCCTTGCAACCTTTAAGAACTTGGTGCGCCACCGGAAGCAGGCGCTGGGTCCTTCATGTATTTTGGCGAGTGCCTCGCAGTCTGCCCCAGGCTTCGGACTGGCTGGAAAACTCAGAGATCAAAGCCAGGGTGAATGAAGTCCAAACGTCAGGGGCTTAGCTTCTGTAGCACCACTGATGGTCAAAAGCTAACTTTGCATAGGCAATACGCCAAAGAAGAAGAAGCGAAGTCCGCGAAAGAAAAAGCAACCAAGGTCAAGTCTAGAATTTGCCCCGGCTTTGTAAGTTTTTTTTTGCGAAGGACTCTGCCGACGAGGACACGCCGGCCAAGAAGACGACAGACCTGGAAGAAACCGCTGACACGGGCAGCGCTCACGACCACTTGCAGGCCAGGCTTCCCTGACCCCCACCCCCTGTGCGCAGCTCCATCGCCGAGGTTCTCCCGGCCTCCACGGCCGCCGTCAAGAAGAAGGGCCAGGACGAAACTGTGGACCTCAAGAAGCTTGAGGAAGAGAAAGCCAAGAAAATCCAGTGGCAACTCTTGCCTGTTGTTTCTGGAGTCTTCGGTTGGGGGCTGACAATCGCTGAAGCGCGCTAGGTTCCAAGACAAGGCGTGCCAAATGGTTCGAACACACGTGCGGCTTGTCGTGGAACAGGCCGGGCAAAACACAATTTCCCTCTTCTGCGGGTTGTCTTTTTCTCGAAAGCCTCCCCCATTGAAAAAAACTGGGGAAAAGGGGCGGAGATGTTTCGGAAGCAGGCTGTTTGGGTGAACAAAACTCCTTCTGAACGTGAGAACCGCCTACGGAGTCCGCTTTCGAGAGTTGAAAGGTTTGATTTGCGTCTCCCTGCGGCCCCATTGAGGCGAACACCCGGACAATGACAGACGCCCTGGCTGCCACTGGCCTGGCCGATTGGCAAGGCGACGTCTCAGTGGATACGAGCCTTGCCGTTGAAAGAACCTCGTTCACCCCATTTGACATTCCTACAAACCAAGGAACGAGATCTCCAAGCTGGTGCTGATATGGTTTGCTCCTTGGCTCAAGGACAAAGTTCTGCAGAGTTTGAACCAACAACTGCAAGACTTGCGGTAACGCTAGCTGAGGACACAAAGGTGTGCGGAGAGGCTTTGACGCAAGCCCATCTTCGCTTGCCACCGCTACGAGAGGGTCGACACCATAAGTTGTTTCAAGCAGCTCTTGCAGTTCGGCTACAAAGCAACACCAACCACCTGCGGCCGACTGACGCCATTGCGATTCTGGATGGGGGCCGCGAAGGAGCTTCGGTTGCAAAACTATTATTATTTTGCTTAGTCATGGGCTTAGACACATTTGGCTACACCTTCTCAGACATTGAGCTACTTAGGCTTGTCATCGAATCTCTTGGGAGCTCTCCGGACACCATCGAACGAACCTCTCGTCAAGACAAAGACAACCAAATACTTGATGTGGGATGAGGCGAGTTTGCGAAAAAGGCGGTTGAAGGACAGGGGCGCCCCTATGAGCCAAGTTGAGAGGCTGTACCTGGTTGGCGGGGAAGACGCCCAAGCCTTCACTCACAAGGATCGTAAGGTTTACACCGGAAGCAATCGAGGGGATTGCCTGGGCCCGATTCTTGCCCCCGACTGGACAGCAGCTTGGATGTATCAGTATGTTGGTTTGGCCCCCTCCTCCCATTTCCGGGCTTCTGAATCTAAGGATGAGAACGCCTGCTGGTCTCTACCCCTTGCTCAGAAAAAGGAGCTTTTCGGCAAGGCCAACCGGGTCCCTGTGGGTGGCAAGGTCGCCGAAGTGACCGAAAAAGAAGGCGCGGCAATTCGCTCAACAGCCACAAAGCAAAACCACCATTTAAAATTTAGTTGGAGGACGCCGCCATGACGCGGACAAGGAACCTGTGGCATACCACGGGCTCCCGCAAGAAGCAGAAACTCTGACTTATTATTGGCTATCACTTTGGGTCAATCAGCCCAAACTTGCCTTTTAGCCTCAGGTGCAAGAGCTTCTGGAGGAGTTCAACGTTGGTTTCCTGTGCGATCTCAGCGTTTGCCGCTTGGGCCTGTCCAAGGAGTTTGGCTTTTGAACGAAGTTGCTGACAAAGAAAACCAGAATCGCCCTCCCTGGGCTTGGTTGTTTTGGGGGGGTCAAGTCTGCTTGGGTTTCTAGTCCAATGCCAAGGCGATGGCAAGACGGCCTTCGCAGCCATCGTGAAAAGGGTTCCCTTTGTGGGAATTGTGTTCACGCAGGAACACGCCGCCTGGCTCCACATGGGTACCTTTTTCTGGCAAAGAGGTCGGAACAACTAACTTAGGACACGCCTCTTCGCTTTACAGGGGTCCTGTTTTTGGCAAAGAGGTCGGAACAACTAACTTGTGAAACGTTTTGTCATTGTGGGACTCGTTTGCACGGAAGACCACGCCTCTTGGCTTTACAGGGGTCCTGTTGTTGGCAAAGAGGTCGGCGCAACAAACTTGGGAACGTTTTGTCATTGTGGGACTCGTTTTCGCGGAAGAACACTCCTCTTGGCTTTGCAGGGTCCTGCTTTTTGGCAAAGAGGTCGGAGCAACAAACTTGGGAAACGTTTTGTCAGTGTGGGACTCGTTTCACGGAAGAACACGCCTCTTGGCTTTACAGGGGTCCTGTTTTTGGCAAAAGAGGTCGGCACAACAAACTTGGGAAACGTTTTGTCATTGTGGGACTCGTTTTCACGGAAGGACACGCCTCTTGGCTTTATAGGGGTCCTGTTTTTGGCAAAGAGGCGTCAAAAGGGACGACCAATTTGACACACACATACTCCGCTGCACCGCTGCATTCAGGCAGAATTGCTCACGAAGCGTCTGGAGTACCAGACATTCAGATCCATGCAGATCCCGGACCACCCTCTGTATGAGGCCAGCCTGGCGACCCTGGTCCGCTCGGCGACAAAGAAGGCATTGGCGCGCACCTCAGCTGGCGTGCGCTTGAACCCTCCAACAGGACAATACGAAAAAGCGCAAGCGAACGCAAAAGTCAGAGGCCGGGGAAGAAGAACAGGAAGAGGAGGAATGCGAGGAAGAGGCTGAAGAGGAAGACGGCGAGGAAACCTGTGACGACCAAGAGACCGAAGAAGAGGAGGAAGCTGAGGAGGAGGCTTCGGAGGAGAAAGAAGACAAAAAGACAAAGAAAAAGCAGCCGCAGCCAAAGTCCAAGAAAAAGGGCGGCAAGAGCAGCAAGGCAGCAGGCAAGCCAAAGGCGAAACCAAAAGCGAAGGGGAAGAGCAAAGCAAAAGCCAAGGGACGTCCCAAGGCGAACAGGACAAATTAATCATCGGCTTTCGTGGTTCAGTCTTTCGGTGTATCGTTTCGCCAGGCGAGCTCCGGCAACGCTACGCTGAAAGGCCTAGAAGCCCTGATGGACTAAATGGCCGGGGGGCGGTTTTGTAGCGGCTTCGTCATAGCCCCTGCTGGGTGGAATTGCCAGAGGGCAGTTTTGTAGCGGCTTCTTCACAACTTCAGTGTCAGGCGCACGCGGTGCAAAAACAATGCCTAAGCGGTGAGTTGCCCTTGGACTGGAAAGTAGACGTTGAACACTTCTAAAGTACTTTCAAGGCGCCCTTCATAAGCTCTGTTTCGGTTCTTTGGGAATGGACCACCTCTTCTGCCTTGCAGGCCAGCTCAACATGCTTTCCTGTTAGGGCACTTGTAGCTCGTAGTTTTGGCTCATATATGGCATTGAGCAGCGCTATAAACATAGCCGAAGATTGCTGTGGCCTAGGGGGTCTTGGCGCCAGTTGCGAGTGGCTTGGCTTAGAAGCTTATAGAAGTCCTATCTATTGCTCAACATTGCCTTCTTTGTGCAATCTCAGGCTGGCGGGAGTTCCAGCAATCTTATACTATGCTTCTGAATCTGATCGGCGATTGCGAGAACGGGCGCGAAGGGTCCTAAAGCCCCTCCACCTTTCCAAGGACGCGCTAAAGAGCGCTCGTGCCTGGGCAGATCCCTGACACTACATGGAAATTTCTTCCGAAACACCCAATGCCCTCATTGCTGGCTAGCAGCGCGTCTCAGGATTTGGTCGCCGAATCCACATATACGCTGCAGGCACACCCTGCCAACCGTTTTCGGCCATCGGGCGGCGTAAGGGCCGTTTGGACTGTCGCGCTCGCGTCACCAAGAAAGCAGCTGAGCTGGGAATTTTTGAAGGTGTCCAGTTTGCGGGGTTGAGAGGGAAAAACCGGAAAGCAACCATGTCGGGCGTCGCCTATCTGAGGTTGTTTCCCGCATCGCCCAGCTTTTGCCGGATTCTTACTTGCTAGAAAATGTACCGCTGCTATGCGGACGGAAGAATGCAAAGTTCTTTGCCGCCTTACGTCGGAAGCCCCTTGACCCCGGTTACCTCGCAAAAGTTTTTTGTTTCTCCTTGAAGTTGAAATTGCAAGTTTGGCGGTTCAGCCAAGGCTCGCTGTCAACGGCACTTACTGCGTGCGCTGGAAGGCTGCGTGGCAGAACCCCGTTAACGATGGGACAGGCCTACTCGCTGGCTTCTGAACCAAACTAAACAGGGTGAGAATTTTTAACAGACCTGCAAGTCTTAGTTCCATTCTCTGTTTCGTTTGGTTCAGGAGCCAGGTTTTTTTGGGGGTAGTTTTCTGGCATTTCAGGGTGGGTGAGAAAAGACGACTCAGTCAGTGGTATTCTCCATTTGGCTCTTGACAGCCCCCCTAAGCTGCTATTTTTAGCAGGGATGCCGCAAACCACCAGCAAACAAAAACTGAAGTTTGGGGTTTAGTTTGTGAACTGTTTTTTTACTTCAGGCATGTTCTTTGGCAAGGTGATCAATGCTGTGCACCACGGATTGCCTCAGAATAGAAGGCGGCTTTGGGTGGTCGGCCTCAAAAAAGATTTGATGACTTGCTCCTTAACTGCACACATTTGGATTTGCTTCAAACCCATGACCTTGTTTACAAGCAAGCAAGGTCATTTCAAATGGCCTCTGGACAATGTGCCCCGTGTTAGCCTTGAGACCGTCTTGGACAATCAGCAGTGTTCTGGCAGCAGTGGCTTGACGGTTTGACCCACACTTCTGACAAAAAAGGGCGCCCCAAATATGGGCGGTCCGCCTTTTATTTGGGTTTCCCTGTGAAACCGCCCCAAATGAAGGTCCCTCAAAAAAGACAGACCCACATCGCTTTCAGCCGAGGCCGCCGAGGATCGAGTGGCCTTCGTCGAACAGCGGCCGCAGCGCCCTGGAAGATGGCCTGCGACACTTGCGTGCCAATGGTCACATTCCATCGGCGAACTGCTGGCTTCTCGGCCAGATTTCTTCGCCCAGTCGTGAGTCAGTGCTGGTTTGCCAAAATGACCCTCACTCTACTAAGGGTTATCGATTGCGGCGCGAGCCGGGCTTTCCGTGGAAAGCCCATGCTCAACAAGTGGCCTGGATAAACAAGTCAAACCAGGTTGTTTGTTTGCTTCTTTGTTCATTATCTTTAAACTTTGTTGGTTTGTCACCGCTTTTTGATGTTTTGGTCTCTGGTGCGCATGCGTGCACATGTGTGCGCGCATGTGGCGGCGTGTTTGGGCGTGCGTGTGGTGTGTGTGTGTGTGTCGTTGTGTCCTGTGTTCGTCTGTGATTGGAGCGTGTGTCGTTGTGTCTGTGTTTGCCTGTGGTTCGAGCGTGCGTGCGTGCGCCTGTGTGTGTGTGTGTGCGCGCGGGTACATGTGTGCGTGTGTGCGTGTGTGCGTGTGTGTGCGCGTATGCGTGCGTGTGTGCGCGTGCGCGTGCGCGTGCGCGTGCGCGTGTGCGTGCGCGTGCGCGTGTGCGTGTGTGTATGCGCATACCTGTACATATCTGTACATTCCTGTACATAGTTAACCCACCGTATACGCATACCTGTACATAGCTAGGTTGGCTGTTGTGTAATTTAGCTGTTATGTATCTTAGGTGTACACTAGTTTGTACAGTTTAGGATTCAAACGTTGTACAGAAACATATTGTACAGTGTACAGTTTCTTTGTACAGTTCGTTGTCTGTACAGCCTAGCCGCGTAGTCGCTTGTACAGTTTGTTGTACAGTCCACTACACATAGCCCTACGGGGCGGCTGTGTGTGTGTGAACCCTCCTAGCCCATGGAGACCAAAGTTCACGAATATTTTGCGCAGGGGCGCGCGCGCATCATGTGTGTGTCTGCGTGTGTGCGCGTGAGCGGGACGGCTTGCCAAGGTGCCCGACTATCACAAGAGGCAGGGGTGGCAACCGCAAAGGATACTGGCTCACGAGCCGCAGAAGATTTCTGTCCTTTCAGGACTGGCCCGGAACGAACATGCTTCTTGGATTTTGTTGAGTGGGTCAAAGAACCTTGGCCTGCAGGAGAAAGCCAAATGCCAAGGATGGAGCCCAGAAAAACTGAACTGCGCTGGCTTGACCTTGCGTCAAGTAGGCATGGCGCTAGGCAACGCCTGGCCACTGAACGTTTCAGCCCGGCTTGTGTTTCAGATGAACAGGGCCATGGGGTGGTGCCCTTCCGCGCGAGATCCTTTCACAGCCAAAGCGACGAAAATTCGCGTCATTTCTGCAGAGCTTACCTTTTTAGCCATATGCCACTTGGCCGCGTCACCCACCTAAAGCATTGGGTGTTCAAGCGCCCATTAATTTGGTAAGTGTTTTTGTGGGGGAAACCGCTTCAAAAGTTGAAAGACTTAGGCTGTTTCTTTCGAAGGAACAAAGTCCGGGTTTGGCAGGCAGTTTGGGACACTCGGTCAGTGAGGCTTGGGGGGGTTGATTTGGGTCCGCTGGTTCCTGACCCAGAACTACATAAGTAAAGTAATCCTTAAGAAAAACTCTGACTTGATTTGAGGGGAACTGTTTGCACCAACATAGCAGGAACCGCACTGAGCGTGCGGGCCAGACCCCCTTCACCCAGGCCTGTGGCCAAGCGGCAGCAGCGCCGTGGGCAGCAGGGGGTGGCAGCGGAACTGCCGCCCCGGGTGGCAGTGGCAGTTGCCACCCCGCCGCCGGCAACAACGAAGATAAAAGAATAAGGGGTGGGAGCCCTCAAGCAACAACATACATTTCCCACACATGATAATTACTTGTTGCACAACACATGGGAAAAAACGGAAATTCGGATGATTTTTTTGACTGCCTTAAGATCGGCCCAGACTAAGGTGGTCTTCCCAAAAAGTGTAAAGTTCATGAACTCAGGACGTCAGGTTTTGACACGTACCCATATGGTGAACTTCTATGGGGGACCAAGGCTTTGGTGGACATGACTTGGGTTGGGATGTCTGTCCACCAACCACGTTTGGGTGGTTCCCTACATGCGTATGTGTCTTGGGATAGACTGTGAGTCTGCTTACACCCCAAAAATCGTCTCTCAATCAAGCAAAACCTGTATGTTTAAGAAAACGTCACTCATACAGGGCAAACTCACCTACAGGCCCAGGCCCCAATTGCGGCGTGCTGACTTTGTCCACGGTATGGTAACTGAATACTTGTTGCCACCCTCTATTTGGGTGTGTGTGTGTTTGTGTATTTGTTTGGTTGGTTGTTTGTTTGTTTGTGCATCAGTGCGTGCGTGCCTGTGCGCGCGCATGGGTGTGTGCCTGCGCGTGTGCGTGTGGAGGTGGGTGTGGTTGTGGGTGTGTGTGGGCGTGTGGGTGTGTGGGTGTGTGGGTGTGGGTGTGTGGGTGCGGGTACGGGTGCTGGCGTGGGCGCGGGCGTTGCGGGCGCGGGTGCGGGTGGTGCGCGGGTGTGTGCGTGCGTGGGTGTGGCGTGTGCATGCGAGTGTGTGTGCGCGCGCCTGCTCACGCGCGTTCGTGGTGCTTTTGTTGGGTACTCAACGATGTTTGTAAGTCATCAATATGTACTTCCTTTTCCTAAGTGAGGCCCCAGGTTAGTCAAACCAAAGAACCGACACGAGTCATGAGGGTCAAGGAAATACTAGAGGTGAATACTAGGGGAATCACTAATCCAACAGAAAAGATGTTTCCCAAGTATATTCCCCTTTCCCTTACTAGGGGAATATCAAGAGAATGCTAGGAGGGAGAGGAATTCCTGTGGGGTAGGAAATAGGAATACGGAATACAAGGGGCACACCACGATAATGCTTAAGGAAGGGTAGCTCTTTCTGAGCAACAAAAGGAATACTAACTGGGAGGGGGGTAGTGGGGGAAGGAAATACTGGGGGTGCACCAAGAAAACTAAACCATGACCCCATAAGAAGGGAATACTTGATAGTGAGCGACATGCTGCAGAGGAATATCAAGGGATTACCATAGAAATGCTCAACACTCACGGAATAGTTGGGGATACTGCAAAATACCAGGGAATTCTGAAAGACTATATTTTTTGCCTTATACTGTTCTCTTCCCTCGCTCGGGCAATGATCTGAGCGCAGGCTTTTAGGAAAAGGGGGGAACCATTAAAAAAAAAAACATGTGTTTTACACACCTGGGTGCTGAATTTTAGCTTTCATGATGCGATGCTCAAGCGCTTGCTCGTTTGAGCCTTCAACGCTGGGCGTGGAATCTCCGTGGGAGGATTGCTGTCAGCCGAAATTCCAGGCAGGAGCAATTCAGCCAGTGAGTGGCCTTCGACTTTGTGCGCTGAGACGCTTCGCAAACTGCATCGCAGATTCATCCCGAAATGCGTGAAATTTTGCCATGCTGTAAGCTTCACTCTTCAGGTCCACCAACAAATGATGGAACATATATTGCTTTGGGAGTATCCGCCACCGATGCCCCGGAACACAAGGAGGATACAGTCACCGCACTACTAGTCCGCACACGCCCACTCTCCGGACAGCATGTGTTCTTTTCAGTTCTGCTCACTCTGGCACCTGCTTGTTTGAGGTTGGTCTCGATGTTGCGCACCATCTTGCGCAGCTCTTTGAGCTTAAGAGCCGACCCCTTCAACCGCCTTGGGCAAAACAAACTTTACAGGGCCAGGGCTAGCCACGCCAAAGCTGCAAGGCTTGGGTGCACAGGTCTTCGTAGTCCGCAAGACTTGCGCTATAATTTCGGAAAAAGCACAAGAATAAGTGCCTGTGCGCGAGTGTTTGTTTCAACACGCTGCCTCACTTTACCTGAGAGCAAAATTCTTCCTCTGCAGTTTTCGCGGAAGCCGGGTAATCGTCGTCACTCTTCCTTCTCCAAAGGCCTGGGAGGCATTGCCGCGGGCGCTTGCTCTGTACCTGAAAGCTTCTGGGAGCTTTCCGCTTTGACAAGTCGCCACTATGGTCTTGCTGACGGCGATGCTGAAGGGCCGATTCACCAACCAACATGTGACGCTCGTGTTTGCAAACGGGCATGGCTCCCTGATGTGAGAAGGTTTCCATCAGCGACAGCAGCGCACGGTTCGTCTCCAGGAGGCACGGAGAAACTTCTGTGGGTGCTCCTTCTTGAAGCTACCACCCAAGACGACGCTTCGTGCCTTCGAGCTCCTCCACTGTGTGAAGACAAAGAAGCGGAAACAGCGTTGCACATCGAATGCACCTCAGACACGAGCTTCAGGACGTGTCAACTGCGGCAGCCTCAAGGCTAGGCATCTGACCCCTGCGCTTGGACATTGCGCTCGGATGTTCCGGTGTCTTCCCCGAAAGATTTCCCTACGGCAGGATCTCCACTTGAACCAGTGCGCGAGACACGTCCTGGAGTGTATCAAGGTCCCTTCGGTGGCCGACTTGCGTTGCATGCTGGGGCCAATCAATGCGTCAAAGGCGTCTGGACAAGTGCACAAGTTGAGAAAACTCATGAAGGGTCAACCGCAGCTCAAGAGCCAGCGGAGCTAGCGGAGCACCAGTGTGTGCATGACCCAACTTTAGGGTCTGAAGCATGTGTCAACTTGTGCTGTCGGTTCTTCTCAGCAAAGCACGCCTTGCTCATGGGTTACACACCACAATGCAAGAGTAGTACTACCTGCTTGAGAAATAGGGAAACAATTCTTGCAATATGTATGTGAACTATTGTTAACATATAATTAAATGTCATGTTCATTAAGTATGTCTTTCTACCTTCCATGCTTAACAATTGTTTAGTCAGTATCTAAGTCAATTAAGACCATAACAACTGAAACAGCATAAGCCGCGAAACTGTGGGGGCATCATTGCTTGTGTCATGGTCAAAATTGTTAGGTTCTGCTTAGCAATGGGGTCCATACATGGTAAAAGGCTTGAGACTGACTTCGTAAGCGAGCAAATGTTTGAGCGGCCAGTAGCCTATAACCATGTCGATGCCCACCACAGGGGTCCCTATATTGTCTACCAAGAGAAACTCACCCGTGGGCCATGAAAAAGGTGATGTTCAAACCACCAAACAGGGGAACTTTAGCTTGGTTGACGTTGGAAGGGGGGCAAAAAACATTTTAGCAGTTAAGTGGATTTGGATTTCAACCACTAAATCCCACAATAAGCAAAACTGTCAAAATGTTTCCCAACAACAACCACGCAAAGAAACCCACAATTTTGAGGGCGCCCCCCATTTTGAGACGTACCCATATGGTGGGACCGCTATACAACGTGGTCTCGTTAATTTGTATAAGGGGACTTATAGTCAAGGTTAGCAGTTCTAGCAGTTGTGTATCTAAGATAACTTCAACTAACTTAAATAACTAAAATAAGTAAAACTAACTAAAATAACTGGAAATAACTTTTTAGACGTCTTTTTTGGCACTTTTTTTGCAGAAGCGACAAAATGCGGAAATCGCAGCGAATTATAGCGTTTCGTATAATTCGCAGCGAAAAATGCGCAGTTGACACTCCGTAAAAATTATGCAGGCATGAAAACACCGGCAGAATTAACGCGGCGCCGCCGCAGGGTTGCGCATCTCGCGGAAAAAGCGGCTTTGCCGCTCTATATGCGCGGGCGTATACTTTGCGGCTAGTGTTATGGAGAATCATGCTGCGCGGCCTTGCCGCGGACTTGCATATGCTCAAGCGCAGCGGCATGCGAGTGGGCGCACGCAGGCAGGCGTACACGCACGCAGGCAGGCGCACATGCAGAAGCAAGACAAGCGCAGGTACGCACGAGCCACGCACTGCTGACAGTATATAGCGGCGCCATGGCAGAGGCTGATGCCCGGGGCCGCGGCAAGATGCAGGACTTCACGCGCCTTCCGCTCTTCTTGCCCAAGGACATGTGGCAGGAGGTTGCGGCCTGTCCTACTTGGCCGGCGAACTTGGAGTTGCTTGGCAAGCTGCTGGACTTCGCGGTGCTGCTGGGCTTGCGGTACCCTTCGGAGCCCACCTTCGGCATGCTGTTCTGCATCTTGTACCATCAGAGCAGAATTTGGAGCGGGCACTGCAGCCACCTGCTCACAGCCTTACAGCAGATCAAGGGCCATGCGCGCGGCCACTTGCTGCGGACTCGAGTGGCCGATCTGCCTCCGTCTGCGGTGCACCACTTGCCGCACAGGTTCGAGGATCTACCTGCTGACGTTCGTCAGGCCGCATATGGCTCAGGATCGCCTGGGCAGCAGCTCGTCCCCTTGACGCAGCTGCAGGCGCTTCTGGAGAGGATGCCTCTGCGGCGCACGGGTAGGCTGGCCCCGCCTGAGTTGCAGCAGGACTCTGTGGAGCGCGTGGTGCATCAGGCTTTGCGCCAGGTGCTGCAGCAGGGACATCCCGCACTGCGGATCATGCGCGCAGGCTTGCGCTCGCACGATGGCTCGCAGACGTCGCAGGAGCGGGGCTCTCGGCTAAATAAATATAAATACATATATATAACTGTTGCGCGCACGTCATGCTCGTGTTAGCGATCGCGCGCGCGTGCACGCACACAAGACATGCGCGCACAGACGCACGCACGCGCGCACACATACGCACGCATGGAGCTGGCAGGCCTCTTCACCGCGGCTGCCGGCCATAGAGGACGCATCGCCTGCGGGCAGCTTCGTCGAGGGCTTGGACACGTTGATTGAGTCAGCGGGCCCGCCCGCAGCAGCTTCCCGGCAGCAAGCTCTGCCACACATAGCGGCCACGGCCGCTACATCCGCGCCAAGTGCCCCTCGTGGAGCTCCTCTTCCTGCAGCTCTTCTGCAGACCGCAGCAGCGGCAGTGGCCGCTCCGCAGGAAGCACGTGAAGCAGGAGCGGAGACATCTCTTTGCGCCGAGATCCTCGCCACTCCGACGGGGACCGTGGAGCAGACAGCAGCAGCGCCGCCGGCGGATTCTGTCCCGAAGCCAGCGCTTGCGGTCATGCTGAAGCCGCTTCAAGCAGCAAGCGCCGCGCCACAGGCACCAAGCGCCTACCAGGCCACAGTGATGCAGTTGAAGGACGCCCTGAACTCGCGCGCAGCGATGAAGCGCCCTGCAGCCGCCGTGACTGCGTGCGCAGAGGCTCCCATGGGCGCAGCCAAAGCGAAGGCAGCTCCCGTCGCAGCCAAAGCAAAGGCAGCTCCCATTAAAAACACTGCAGGCAAGGGCTTTGCTAAGGGGAAAGCTGTGCCAAAGCAGCGGGCCGCTATGAAGCGACCCGCTGCAGCTACAGCTAAGGGGAAAGCAAAGTCGAAGCCGCTGAAGCCTTTTCCTTCTCAGAAACAGAGGCTCAAGCTTTTTCCGCACGGCTGCGGCAAGTGCCGCGGTCGCAGGGGCTGCACCCCTAGCTGCTGGGTGTATAGAGGGCATGCCCCACCCTGCAATCTATAGAGCATGCTCGGGAGGAAAACGGGCTGGTGTGGCGCATGTGTTTGTGTGTGTCCGTCTGAGAGTGTGTGTGTGTGTGTGTGTGCGCGTGTGTTTTTTTTGTCCGTTTGTGTGCGCCTGTGTTTGTGCGCGCGCTGTGCGCGTTTGTGCCTGCATGCATGCGCGCACGCGCGTGTGGGTGTTAGGGCCGCGTGCGGCGCACGTGCGTGTTCGTGCGCGATTGTTTTTTGTTGTTGTTTTTTCCCATGGTTTTTGCATGGTTTTTGCATGTGTGCGCGCGGGCAAGTCTGCGACCCGCAGAAGCAACGCGGCCACGTAGCCGCGCGCAGCACTCCGCGGCCGTCGCCGCGAAGCGCGTGCGGCGGCTAAGCTTCCATGCATGGCATGCATGCTTTCGGCCCAAGCCACTCATGCATGCAGGAAGGCCACGCATGCGTGCATGAGGTGAGGCAGCTCAGGCGGCATGCGCACGTGCATGAGGCTATAGAAGGTACACAGGTGCAGCCGCCCAGTTGTCGCGAGCCATGGGTCGCGGCTGCTGCGGCTGTTGCCGCTGCTGCTGCCACTGCTGCTGCTGCTGCCGCTGCCGGCGGCGCCGCTGGCGCGACTCCAGCTCCGAGCGCGAGGACAGCTGGAGCTGTGGGAGGAGCCGCGGGAGGAGCCGCGGCAGGAACAGCGCGCGGAGCGTGGCGCCAAGCGCGGCGGAGAACGCGGAGAAGGACAAGAAGGAGACCGCGGAGAAGGACGCGGACAACAAGGGCAAGAAGGACAAGAAGGATAAGAAAGACAAGAAGAACAAGAAGGACAAGAAGGACAAAAGCAGCAAGAAGGACAAGAAGGAGAAAAAGGACCGCGCGGTCAAGCACGAGGACGCAGAGGATGAGCAGCTCAGCTTGGACCAGGACATCCTGCAGCAGCACCACATGCAGGATGATCTCGAGGAGGAGGAGGAGGAGTACTCGGAGTACACGCCGGAGCGCGTGGGGGATGAGCCGGCGGCCATTGCCGCACTGGCGCAGATCGCGGAGACGCTGGATGCGCCGCAGGCGGCGGCGCCGCCTGCGGCCGTGCCAATGCCGCCTGCGGCTGCGGCTTCGCCGAAGACGCCGCAAGCGGCTGCGGCTGTGCCGAAGACGGCCGCGGCCGTGGTGGCTGCGCCGAAAACGCCGCCCGCGAAGGCTGCGGCGCCGCCCGCTGCAGCGACCCCTGCTGCCCCTGCTGCAGCCTGCGCGGCTCCTGCAGCAGACGAGGCCCCGGTGGCTCCTTCGCTGCCAAAGATGCCCGCGCTCGCTTCGCCGAAGACGCCGCCGAAGGCATACCCTGGCGCCACGGGCAAGCACATGGCAGCTCCGCCATGGGCCGCGCCGCCTCCAGCTCCCGCCCCGAGGTCCGCAGCCAGCGGCAGCGGCGGCGGCGGCAGCAGCGCGGCGGCGAAAGCGAAGGCCGAGAAGCAGCTCGGCGATAATAGCAGTGCTGCTGTCGTGCGTGGCTTTTTTACTGAAGCGGCTCAGCCGCTCTTCCTCTTTTTTTCACTCGTCCCCTCCGCCCTGCAGGTCGAAGCGGCAGCATGCCTTCGAGGAGAAGGGCTACAAGCGCCCTCGCGGTGGCAAGAAGAAGTGACGCGCTTGGCCGTGGGGGGAAAATCGGGGAGAGGGTGGGACTAAGCGGCCTTGCCGCTGATGTCTCTTAGCGCGACTGCGCAGGATTAGTGTATTAATGTGCATGTCGATGGCTTATGAGTATTTGTGTATATATATATATGTATATTTTTGCTTTTAAGGATTTATTATTTAGAAATATTTGTTTTTCGCCTCTTGCATATAGCCTATATTGACTGACTGGAATTCATTGAGATTTGCCTGAAGGCGCTTTGTTTTTCATGGCAGTCAGCGTGTTGCAAGCAGAATTGCTTTGTAGGAGCTCCGCGGTCATGCATTTGATTTTCTGCCTTGGCATGCAGATTCGTTCTTTGTAGTTGTGTTTTGCGCCGCCTTCGCGCAAGCCTTCGGTCTTTGCGGCATAGACTTTCGGGCGGGGCATTTTTTCGCCAGACGCTTTTGGGGCAGCTGCCTTGCTGTGAGCCGGAGTGTGCAAGTTATTTTGCGAGCAGGATCGCCAGTGGGTTTCTGCAGCTGCGCCAGGCTCATTTGCTTCGTTTTCCTGCAGAGTTTCAGGCAAGCGGACTCGTTGCTCAGCTGGGCCTTCGCTTCATCTTTGCGCGGGCCTTGGGGCGAGGCCAGGTTTCAGGTATAGAGGGGGCTCACTGCTCAGCTGCTTTTTTTTCGCAGGCCTCAAGGCTGCGACCAGTTGTCGGGCAAACGCTTTCGCTGCTGACGAGGGATTCTGTGCTCATGCTGGTCGCTTTCTTGGTGTTTTTTTTTGCGACGGGCCTCTGAATTGTGGCCAGGTTTCAGGCGGGTGGTTCGGCCTGCTACTGCGGACTTCTGCGGCGAGTTTTTGACAAGTAGGAGTCCATGCGCGCAGCCTGCGCTTCGCAAGCGTGGTAGCTGATTGGGCGGCCGGTCATTCGATTTTTCTTTTGGCATGTGTGTTTGTTGAGTATCTGCGGTGAATTCCCACGTATTTCACAATTTATTTTACAAACATGTTTGCGCGCGAGGTGAAGGCTCCCATGGAAAAATCTTGCTGCTGAAATGCTCGCTCGGACCCTGCGTGTGAAGTGAAGGCGCCCATGAAAAAATCCTGCTGCTGAAACGGTCGCCGTGGAAACGCCTGAGACATCACATGCGAAGGGAAGGCTCCAGAAAGAAATCCAGCTGCTGAATGTTTCATTCTACGCGGACACGGCTGTGAAGCGAAGGCTGCCATGAAAAAAATCCTGCTACACTGAAACGCCTACCATGGAAACCCCTGCGTGCCATTCTACAGACATCACATCTGAAGTGAAAGCCCCCATGAAAAAATACTGCTGCTGAAATGCCCGCCGTGGAAACCCGCATGTGTCAGAAAGGCTCCCACGAAAAAATCCTGCTGCTGGCACGCTCGCCGTGGAAATCTGCGTGTTCTCTGTTCTACAGGCATGGCTGCGAAGTGAATGAAGGCTCATGGGAAAAATCCTGCTGCCTGCTGCTGAAATGCTCGCCGTGGAAACGCGAAGGCAAGGCCCCATGAAAAAATCCTGCTGCTGAAATGCTCGCCGTGGAAACGCGAAGGCAAGGCCCCATGAAAAAATCCTGCTGCTGATATGCTCGTCGCGCAAACCCGCGCCAGTAGACGAGTATGCAGAGCCAGCTTCTAGCTGCAGCAGCCCACTGCAGGCATGCTTACCATGAAACTTGGCACGCAGTCGGGTTCAGCAGAAGCAGCTGCCCAAAAAACTGGCCTGGAGAAAACTGGCCCAGCCAAATGTAAGAAGCCATGGCTGCCCAAAGACACAAAGCTCATTCAGCACATGCTGCACGAAGCTTTGGTGGAGTCCGCTTGCTTTGTTCTGCGAAGCAGTTCATTTTGTCTTCCACCTTCCCCCTTTCAGCTGCGACAAATTTCTTCTGGCCATGGATTTTTGTTTTTGACTCCGCTCGCATTTTTCTAATCTCTCAATTTTTCTGCGCAGGCTGCTCTGCAGGAAACACGCGGCGCGTCGCGGCACGTCGCGGCACGTCGCGGCACGTCGCGGCACGTCGCGGCACGTCGCGGCACGTCGCGGCACGTTCCACGCGGACCCCAAAAAATAATGTGCCTCTACATATTGTCAAGCAAACTTGGCCGCGGCACGTTCAAAAACAACGCTCCGGGCAAACCCCGCGGCACGTCGCGGCACGTCGCGGCACGTCGCGGCACGTTACTGTTTTCGGCGGGGCTTCCGCAGCAAAATCCGACCAAGCAAATTATATTTGAGCCAACAAACACATGGCCGCAAAAAGGCACGGAAGAAAGCGGCGGCGCCGCTGGGAAGCTGGAGGCGCATGTTTGTTCACTGCGCCGCAGTTTTGGCTCTGCACCTATATAGTTGCAGTTGCGCGGCCGCGCCATGAGCTCGCAGGCCCTGCAGGAGACCACGCCGGCTGACACTGTGACGGTGGAGGACGCGCCAGCAGAGGGGTCTGCAGAGCTGCCTGCGGAGCAGCCTGCAGAGGAAGGGCGGCCTGCAGAGCCGCCTGTTGAGGGATCTGCGGCCGCTCTGCAGACTGTTGACCTCACGGATGACGAGCGGCAGCTGGTGGATGAGCCTCCTTCGGCAGCTTCAGCTTCAGGCGAGGGAGTGGTGTGCGCCAAGTGCTTCATGGAGACCGACCCGGAGGAAGCGGTCGCGAAAGGCAGCAATGCGCGTTGGTGCCGCTCATGTCACCGACTGTCGATGTGCCTGTCGAGGAACATCTGCAGTGAGTCGCTGGCCTTGACGGCTGCGGAAAAGACCGAGTTCTTCCGCAAGGCGAAGGATCAGACCGCAGGTGACGGGAGGCTGGCCTACAGCAAGGTGAGGGCGCTGCTTGCCAGCAGCTTGCGGCTGCGCCGCACCAGGGAGCTCAAGGATGAGGTGGGGGGCTCCTACTTGCCGCTCGAAGTGTGGGCCGTGCAGGGCTACAACACGGACATGATCGTGGCCCACGGCGACAAGGAGTGGAACGCCGCTCTGGGCGAGACGTGGAGGGCGCCCATCCACTCGGTCTCCCAGTCGAACGTTGCGCAGGAGATCGAGGAGGTCGTGCAAAAAGCGGAGCGCGCAGTGAAGCGCAAGAAGCCCGAGAGCGGCGGGAGTGAGCCGCTGGTAGGCCTGTCCTCCGACTCTTCCGACGACGAGTGCAAGCCGGCGAAGAAGGGCCGGAAAAAGAACACGGAGAAGGAGGAGAAGAAGCAGCGGCAGAAGGCTGAGGCGAAAGCCAAAGCCAAAGCGCTGAAAGAGTGCAAAGCCGCCGACGACGCAGCGGCAAAGGCAGTGGCGGCCTTCAGGCCTTTGCTGGACAAGCTGCGCGCAGCCGTGGGGAACCTCGGTCCTCTGGACCCCGCGGCCGCTGAGGTGCAGGCCGTGCAGAAGCACCTCGACGAAGTCTCCGCCTGGCAAGATGCGGCGGCCGCCCGCGTCAGCAAGTTCACCAGCGGCAAAGCCGCGCCCCCCATCCCCTTCGGCGCCAAGGACGTGCCGCTCAAGGTGAAAGCGGCCAACAGCGCCCTCGCGGATTTTCGGAAGGCAAAGAAGGAGCAGGCAAAGCTCCGTGCACATGACTAGTGCGTGCCTGCGTATATAAGCCGCGCTGCGCCAAGCATGGCACGAAGAGGCCCCTTTTCGCAGCACCTATATGCATGCATCCCCCCGCACGATATATATAGTGTCATGCGTGGCCAGCCATCACGCGCGCAGCGTGATTGAGAGTGCGCGATTTCGAGATCGAGAAAAAGGCGTATGTGTATAGCGGACATACTCGCGCACCCATGCGTGTCACGTGCAGGCGTGCGGCATTGCCGCAGCATCCGCATGAGGCTCGAGCTGTTTGAGATCGACTGGCTTGCTCCCAGCCATGGCATGGCAGTACGCCGTTTTGGACGTGGGCACGCCGCTCGATCTCTCCATGCTGCAGCGCCCGGAGCCGATCGACTTCATGACCGTCGGCGAGAGAACTTGCGCAAGGCTGAGTGCTGCTGCAGTCGGCACGACCATCAAGTTCGCGGTGAGCTGGACTGAGGTGCTGGGTATGAAGGTCAGGTGCATGGACGGCGACTGCATGCTTTTGGTCAGTAAGACGGACATGCACACCCCGATCTACGCCGAGCGGACCCCGCAGAAAGCATGTCTGGTGGAGCTCGTCGTCGCGCACCCCGTTGCGCATGTGCGCGTGTACAGCATGGCCGGCACAGAGTGGGCCAAGTTCGACATGGACCTGCAGGCAAAGATGCTGCAGCTGCGGACGCGCTGCTTGGATGAGTGCGTGCACCTATCGGAGCCGGAGCGCAACGTCGCAAAGGTGGTCGTGGCGCGCGTGGGCGAGCTCTGCAAGGACGTCCACCGCAAGAGCATCCTATCCTTCGCTCGGAGCTTCTTGCACGACCAAGCGGAGGCCGCTGCCGCCGCTGTGACTGCGGCTGCTGCCACAAGGGCTGCGGCTGCTGCCGCGACCCTTAAGAGATCCAAGCCGTCTTCCAAAAAGCCCCAGAAGCCTGCAAAGGCGTGAAGAAGCGCCCAGAGCTCTGCGCAGCGCCTATACGGAAAACAGCGCGTCGCTGCTTTGCTTCGCATGTGCTTCGCGGCCACGCCGCGCGATTGTGGCGCGCGTGCCTGGCCCTGCTTTGGCGGAAGCGCTTTGCAAGAGGCGTGCTTGAGCGTGCGGCCACGCCGCAATTGTTTCTTTGCAGCTTTTGGCCCCGCAGCCTTTTCACTTTGCGCAGGGTGCGCCTGAGCCATGCCTGCGGATATGGGTGCTTCGCTGAAGCGCAAAAACGCATGCGCAGACTTCGACGACGCGCAGAAGCTGGCCGAGGCGGAAGAAAGCCGAAAGGCGGCAAAAGACGCCAAAGATTTGCGACGCCTGCAAGCGCAGACGCGCAGGCAAGTCATCCACCAGTGCTCGCGCATCACAGCGCGCCTCAAGCCAATCCTTGACAAGCTGGACAACGTGCATGCCTACACCGAGTGCTGCGACCCCGAGCTGCAGGCCACGATCATCAGCACCCGAGCCAAAGCGACACGGCGCTTTGAGGAGGCTCAGCGCGTCCTGCAAAAGGTGCGAACGGGCGACACGCATGACATGCGGGCCAGGCAGCCAGCGCAGCTGTACGATGACGCCGCGTTCCACGCCTTCTGCGTGCAGCTGCTGCGGGATGTCACGAAGGCAGTCAGAAAGCTCAGGAGGCTGCAGTGAAGGCTTTGCATGCGCGCGCGGCCCAGTGCCGCGCCGTGTGCGCAATTCATGCATGCACGCGGCCCTGCGTTCGCGGAGGGATTTCCTTACGTGACGACAGCGCGGGCGGGAAAACTGCATGTGCGACGGACGGCACGGCGCGTGAGTTGGGCACTGCGTGTATTTATTCAAAAGTGTGCATATGTGGCATTTTTTGAATATATATATATATATATCATATATATATATATATATTTGTGTGTGTGTGTTTGCCAGCCTGTCTGCTCAAGATCTGCGCGGGCGCGCGCGATGGCATCTTCGAGTTCGAGGAAGCGAGCTTACGGCGGCACGCTACAGGATGCCCTGCAGGTT
>CAUJNA010000526.1:133268-207049 GCA_963377175.1 Effrenium voratum | reverse complement strand
TCGGGCCTGAGTGCATTTTGTGCGCATCTGGTGTTGAGCTTGTCGATCCATCGATTCCTTGGAACAATTTCTCCCCGTGCCTTGCACTCTTTATATGTCCCGTCCACGGATGGAAATACGAACGCAATTTCGAAACGTGATTTTCCATAGCTCGGGAACATAGCCATCAAGAGAAGTCCTGTCTTATTTCCAATCAAGTTCCTGGCATGTGTGATGCAGGTCAATGCGCCATAGAGCTCGACGGATCCATCAGGACCCCTTTCCACCTGCCGTTTGCACTCCTTATGGATTCCATGCCTTGGATCATGTCGAAGACATCCGGAAAACGATCTGCTCATTCTCTCAATTCGCCAGAGGATGAGATCTGTGATCTGTTTCGCCTTGGATGTTTCAATGCGGAAATATTTGCAAACCTGTTCGACATTCTGGACGGTCTTATCGAGATCAATGTTGCCGTTGTGGCATACCATCGGGATGATGTCGGTTCCGTAAACTTCGGATTGAGCTTTGGTGTAGCAGCAGATGCTGTAGACCTTCTTGATGAAGTCCATGTATTGCTTCTCTGCATGAGGTCCTTCACCTTGGAGTGTTGGATGCCAGTAATCGTTGAATCTTGCCTTCAACCAGAATACCTTAACTCCATGCGGTCTCTCGTGCTCAGGAACGAAGTGGAAGTCCGGATTGACATCGTGGATGGTTGAGCATTCCTTGTAGTACTCGTGCACAAAAGTCAGGAATTTTGAGTTTCCGAATGGTCCTGGGTGCACGGATTCCTTCTGGAGGCTGATGTTCGTATCCGATCCATATGTTACAAACCACCGATCGTTGGATGTGAGAACAGGCCGCATCACTGGCCGCCTTGGAAGCGCAGGTCGATCACCAGGATGATTGTCGGATTCCGTCTCGTCATCCAGGGTGTTCTTTGGTGCTGGCTTGACCTTGGAGACAAGCCTCAATGTCGGTGGCGGTGACTTTGGAACAAGTTTCGGATGTGGCATCGCCTTTGACAGAAGCCTTCCTTCGAGAGGATGCCCTTCTTCATCTGAATCATCGTCGTCGGAATCTGGATCATAATCAACCTGCTCCATGTTGACATTCTCGGGTTGTTGAGAGGCGGATGGATTCTCATCAGCGACTTGCTCCATGGGGCAATCGGATGTCTCATCTTCCTCATCACGAGCAGGGGATTCCTTCAATGGTGACGCCCGCCTCTTGATCATCGGCTTTGGCACAGGTGCCGCATCGCCGGATCGTCCAAACATCAGGTTGAGAATGGGCATGTCAACGAGATGATCGAGCATACAAGATTGCAAAGGTCGGATTGGTTGTAAACCGAAAGTGGCTGCGGAGGCAGACACATATTTCTTGAGATTCAAAATGGGTCAAGCGCAAACACGCGCATCACGGAATTGAGGAATTGAAAATATGCAAAACTGAAAAACTCATGCATCAGAATTCGTGGACATGCGTATCATGCCCAGGTTCCCCAATAAGCAAACATGGATTCTGCTATACCGACTCCTGCAAAGGCAACGATGTCGGGCCCGTGCTTCGTGTTGTGCGCTAACCACTCAACCAAGAATGCCTTGTTCTGCAACATGGTACGAGAAGGTGGATGTGCATCTACATTCAAGAGATTGCCGGTGAGGACGGCCTTGATGAGCTCGTCCGCTTTAGCTGAACGCTTGGTCAGCGAATCTGCCAGACAATCTTCACTTCGTACATGTGCAAGGTCGTGCATCTGTCCACTGTTGCTTTCCTTTCTCAACATCTGGATCAAGTGCATTGTTTCTTTCTGTTCCGGTTGATGTGTTGTGGATGCTGTGGTGACAAGAATTTTCGCATCAGTGCGGATGTGTACATCTGCAATTTCGCCCGTTATGTCTGACCAAAGACCGCGAAGAAATAATGCTGAACCGTAACAACGCATTAGTCCGTGCAACTCTGCAACAGTAGTGGACATGGTTGTGGCGGTGATCTTGTGCGTCTCATAGTCGACCAGTGAGCCTCTCGAGTTCGATGAGCCCTGGCGAAGATCTCTTTGTTCTGCAAGAAAATAACATGCGCACGTTCGGATGACTTATCCTCGTTGTTGCGATAGGATGCATCTGGATAGCCAACTATGCGTGTCTTGCCACGAAGGGGCCAGAATCTCATGCTAAGCGGGATGCTTTTGATGGTTCTGACTGTCTTATTAATGGCGCGAACGTCCTCAATGGTTGGTGATGATGCCTTGGATGCACACCTTGAGAATTGATAACCAATGTGGAAGTGCGTTCGCGACTGTAACCAGTTGATCTGACCTAGGACACTTCTGTATGCAGTTTGCATCTGTGGAGTAAGAGGAGTGTCGTCCTTCAGGTGTTTGTCAAAAGTGATCTCCTGCAATTCGTCAATGGCAACGTTCTGATGAACATTGATGTACCAACCATGCTTGTCATCTTGCTTCCATTGGATGCGCTGTCCTACGAAGAGGCAATCATTTTTGTCCTCGGACCAACCTGAAAATCTTTCCGAAGTCGTCCCATGATTTCCTTCTCGAACACGTCATCCCCCGTCATAAGAAGATCATCTACATGAAGAGATAGGGCTCCATGAACTTGTCGGTTCTTAGCATTGTTACCAGAAACAGGATCCATTAGGTAATCAACTGCTCCTTCTAGATCGAAAGTTGTGGATGATTTCTTTTCACTCACCAATGCGGGCTTCGGAAGCTGCTTGCCGTAGTACACGTATGTACAACGGTCTGCCCGGGTTGGCACTAGTCCGTACGAACGGAGTGCCGAATCAAGGATGTTCCACCATCGACGTGGTGCATCATTCAGCCCGTATGCAGGCTTCTTCATGCGCGCTCCAATGTGTGGTGGATATCCCATTTCAGGAGGTATCTGACAAATGATGTCACGAGACTGGTCATATGCTTTGCCTTGGAGAAATGCTGTCTTCAAATCCATGTGGAATATATTCCAGCCTTTATTTGAGGCTGCTTGGATTGCAAGGCGGAAACCACTCCTGGATGCAGCAGGACTGTCTGTCTGCTGATCATTCTTCTGCTTGTCTTGGAAGCCTCGCAGGACCCAGCGAGCCTTGGTCTTCAGGAAGTTACCATCCTTGTCTCGCTTCAGGGTTAGAACCCAGCGACCGGTGACCCAGTTCCTGACCTGAATCTTGCGTGTATCGACTAAGTCGAACACTTCATTGTCAAGCCATGATTTGCACTCAAGCTGCTTGGCTTCTAGGAATTGCTTCTGATAAGCTCTTATTTCCGTGGCTGTAGCTTCCTTCCGCTGAGTGCGGATGTGGAGGAAGCCTTCAAGGATTCTTGCTTGGATGAATACAGAACTAAGAGTGCACGGTCATCGTCGGTCATGTTCTTGCATAACTGGTCAACATGATTCTGATCTGTGTATTTCTGATGAGAGAATCCGCATCGGGGCGATGGGCTGAAGGTCCCTTTCACACGTCCAAGAAGGACAGGGTTGTCTTCGATATCTCTCGGAACCGTAAAGGATCCGGTGTTCGCACAGATCTTCTGTTCGTCTGTCATGAGTGACCAATGCGCTTCATCTAGAACGAGATCAGCTTGGTGATCATCGTAGGATCTGGTCCTCGAGTATTCTTCTGAATCTCCATCTTCCTGGTCAGTGTATCTCATGGTTCTTTCTGAACTTCCAGTGCCGGATGAGGTTGTAACATGAGGAACCAGCTCTTCCTCACTTTCATATTGAACCGGCAAATTCGCTGGATTGTTCGGATTACAATTGGATGAAGATGCAGGATCATGTCTGGGAGAACGCTCAGGTGACTCATCATTGTCATCTGGCTTCTTCTTTTTCTTCCCAGTCTTCTGCTTCTTTTGACTGCCGGTTGTTTCTTCTTGCGCAAGTGTTGGCAGTTCAAGATCTTCATCTTGTTCTTCTGCTTCGGGATTTGTATAAATCGCAGGTGGTGAAGGTACCACGACAGTCGGAACAATTGGCTGAGATGATTGTGACTGTGACGGCAAAGAGACATCACCCCCCAGTCGATTGAGTCCACTTGAGGATGAAATGGACTGTTTTTGCCGTTTAAGCGCTGCATCTCCTCGCCAGGCTTGTCGTGTGGCGGTAGTGAGGATCCACTGGACTGTCTGGCAACACACTGCGCGGCGCTGGCGGCATGGGATGATGTGGAGGATCCGGAGGAGGATCTGACATGCTCTCGTCCGGAGGTGTTGGAGGTCTTGGATCAGGCATGGGATGGTCCGGTTGATCAGGTGGTTGCTGTGTGTCAGGTTGCTGAGGTGCATCCGTGGGATCCAATGGATCCGTCTCGATGGGCATCGGCTTGATGGCCGGCGCATCGGTGAACGACTCATGAACAGATGAAAACATCACAGCACGCCACGTCTTCGGATCATACTTCTCCCAATTGCATTTTGATGCAGGCAAGACCCAAATTCTATTCAGCTGATCAGGCTGCCAGAAGGATATGATTGCATCGTCCGGAGGGGACGTAATAGGCATATTGATGCCAATGGTGTGGACGTATGCAGGGCATGCATCATACTGAGTGGATGAGATGCACAGTTGTCTCAACTTCTTGCAGCCGTTCTACATGTTCTGACATCGCCAGACATTAGGATCTTGCTTGAAGATATCAATTTCAGTCCCAGGTGGGTACTGCTTCATCGTCTTCTGGAATTTCTGAACTCGCGGATCTTGAATGACTAATGGTTGAACGTCCTTGTTGAACGGCAGGTCTTGGGTTCTGACTGCAAGACTGCTGCTGGTCATGTTGAACTCCTTGTCAATGGCTTCCATCTCCTTTCTCAGGATATCAACCTGCTTGATGGTGAATGGTTCAAAAAGGCCTTCCAAGAGGACCTCATTGTCAAGCGGTTTCACCTGCAAGTGTCGTAAGATGATGTGCGCAAGATCCTGACAGAACTGGTAAGGATACACCTGTGCCAGTTTGGTTCTGCTTCCGAAGGAACCAGCGTTTCCCTCTAGGGGTTGGTGTTCATGCTTGACTGAGCTCCACCTTCTGAAGATCGGTCTCATAACCTCGGAAGGTAAACAGTGCATCAAGCTCGTGGGCTTGAGACTTCTGAGCCCGGATTCAGGATCTTTTTGTCCTGTGTATGCACAGAAATGGAAATCTCGCCAGGTCACGGATGGGTCTGAAAACAATTGTTGCATGCATTTCAGATACCATATCCTGGATGTCTAAGGATTTTCGATAATGAAGTATCTTCTGTGCTTCAACTGATAACGCGCAATGGATGCCACAAATTCAACCATGGGAAGGTAGCGTCTCCGCTTTTCCCCCACCTTTTGCTGGTCTTGCTGGATGTTCTGCATGTTTGACCATGGTCCACAGACCGGTGCCATAAGGATGACATCAGGTGCTTGTTCCCTGATGATCTCCATGACCATGTGTCGTCCCTTGGATGTCATTACATCGAATCCTGTGCGGATGTCCACGAGAGTCCCAACCTTAAGACCTGACAGTGCACAGCATTGACTGAATCTGGCACTTCCTGCAAAGATCTCGAGAACGTGGATCTTTCTCTTACGTACACAATTCCAATGCGCTTGTTCAGGAATGGATGTTAGGTCCTCGGCGAACATGTTCTCTGCTGGGTGAGGTACTGCAGGTTTTGGAGTTGTTTTTCCCGCAATACGTAATGGCACTGAGGATCTTGGCTTAGGAGCTGGTGCGGATGATTCCTTTTTCTTGGTATCTACATGGTTGCTCCTTCTGCAAGGATTCTCGCTCTTCAGGCAACAGAAGGTCAATTCCGGGTTTCCCCGGAGGGATGGTCTCATCCTTCCTGAGCTTCGTCATGTTAACCTTGATGAGTCGAGTCCCAAGATCAAGTCCTACCATTGCTCCTTCAATGGAAATGACTTTTCCTCTTAGCCATATTCCTCCCTTGCTTCCATCGGAACGAAACTTGGATTTGTCTTCCTGCCAGTAAAATACCTTGTCCTTCACCTGAAGAGGCTTTGAACTCATTCGGAGATTTTGAGCAAGGTCTCGTCGGATTTCCTCGGATTGACGTGCTTCTTGGAAAGCTTGCTTTGACAGCTGCTTGATCTGGATGGCTGTCATCTCTTCTTCATTCCTGTCGATCGTCAACTGAGTTGGTGTCGCGACATCGAGTTGGATGAGATCTGCTGGTCGTCTTCCGAATGCGAGCTCCAATGGTGTTACTCTTCCGTAGGTCGTAGGTGACGGTCTGATTCCTGACAGTTGCAGCGGCCTTCACCAGTTGCCTATAGGTCACTTTCTTCAGTGTTGCAGGTGCAGCGCCTGCTTTGATGGAACTCAGCATGATCTTGAGTTGTGCCTTCAGGAGTCGAACTGCTGCTTCAGCTCGATTTGGCCATGGTGCATTTGGTCCCAGAGATATTGGAGTGATGTCAAGGGACTGATAGAAATGTTCCCATGTATCTGTCATGAAGGCTTGATCTGCGACAACTGATTTGGGCTGCAAGTGATACTGGTCAAAATAGTTCCTGAGGACAGTGATGTTCTCGACTTCTTGCGTAGTTGTCACTGCCTCTGCAGTGAGCAATGTTGTTGCTCCATCCAGGATGACACAAACAATGATGTGTTCTCCAGTTCCAAGAGGAACTTGGCAGTGATCAATGAATGTCATGTCACCAAGGGTGTCCGCTCGAAGTCCGCTTGTCTTGCTTCGTGATGGTGCATGTTTCGCCACTTGGCAAACTTCACACTCACTTCGGATCTTGTCAAATAGATCGAATGTTGATTTCGGCAAATGAAGTGCTCGGGTTCTAAATCGAAATTGATCTGTGGTCATGTGATGATGCTGCAGGTGGAGTTTCTTCAACTCTTCTGGATTCGACAATCGCTTGTGGATTCTGCCTAGGGCAAGCGGAAGCGATGTTGGTTCTTCTGAGGATGGTGCGAAAGGATCTGGCTCAATAGTCGACTGGCCCCTCTTGTCGATGATCCTGTCTGCTGCCGATCCTGAACCTGCTTCTACGTCCTTCAGCGAGTTGTCCGTCGACTGGCCCCTCTTGTCGATGATCCTGTCTGCTGCCGATCCTGAACCTGCTTCTACGTCCTTCAGCGAGTTGTCCGAGAAGGTGAAAATGGTCTTACCTATCCACAGGTTAATCATCGGTTTATTTGCCTGGGATGTAAGTCTCCAATTGTCTTCCAAGATGTCTGGACCTCCAGTTGCGGATGCATCGACTGATGTGATCAGGATTGATTGGACATTCCTTGGCTCCATTTGGTGTGAACAGCGCCTTTCGGGGCGTGATATGCACACGGATGAGCTGCTTGTTCTTCTTGTCAAGGAGCCAATGGTCCTGCTTTTGAGACCCAATGATCTTAGGAGTTGCTAGGTCCTCCTTTGTCTCGGATGATTTTGCTGCACAAACAGTTTCGCTCCTGGTGAGATCCCCGGAGGGAAATTTGATGCTGTTGTCATCGTCATAGACATAGTTGGTGAGGCCCTTGTGACCAATTTCTCCATGTGCCTTCACTCTTGCAACTCCAGCGAGATCGACGAGCGCATGTCCTGTACCGGATACTGGAACTGCTTGACGGTTCATGCCAAAGGCCTTGCATGTGATCTTGTCACATTGAGGTGTGTGCTCGATGGTCATGTAGAGGTTCCGCATCTGGCTGATGCTGAGAAGGATCGGTACAGTTCCTTGTTCAAGGATGTCGGTGTTCGTACTGCATGCAGGAGTTGTGTGATATCGAAGATGCAGGGTCCAATTTACCCTGGCGGTCTCTCCGTTTGCAAAAGTGAACTTGGTCTCGGCCGGAATGTACTCGTAGGAGATGATGTTCATTGGTTCGATTGCCTGGGTAAAACGCTGGATTGCATGCCAGCTGCCCATAGATCTGGTACATCCGTTGTCCAGAATCGCATAGGTCGGGTTGTGCTGAGGGTTGATGACAGGCGCCATCAGCTTTGTTGCCAAAAGGCTGTGATTTGTTGTGACGGACAGATTGTGTTCTGAAACTGCATCTGATTGGATCAGCTTCTCGTGGATGGCCTTTTTCCCAGGATACTCATATGCATCATGGAATGCCATTAACGCTTGTCCTGTGCTGGATATCTCATGGGATGAGTACCAGCCATGTTCGTTCCATGTCCATGATTGATCCCAGTCTTGGTCTGTCCAACCGGCATAGGTAGGCTCTATGGATGGTGCAGTCTGCTGGATGGCAGGCTGCTCCTCCGTCTTCTCTGCGGTGGCTGCGAACGTCTTGGATTTTCCTTTCTCCTGTCCGCTCTTTCCTTTGCCACTCTCATAGGATGGATAACCTTTGTTTCCATCATAGGGATATTGGAATTTTGAGTTTCCTTTCTTTCCCTTCTTTCCCTTCCCTTTTCCCCAATATGCCTGGTCGTAGGGATCATAGTTTTCGTTGGCCATATTGGCCTTTCCGCCAGAACCGCTTTTTCTGAAGGGTTTGAAGCCACCTCGTTGGGGACTGCCCGTCTTGTTTCCTGATTTTCCTTTTCCTTTTCTTTTCTTGAACTTGAAGTTCCGCCCCGACACTTTTCTTGCTATGAACGCATCGTTCTCCTCGAGGACCCAGAACGTCTCTTCATCGTTGTTTGACATGAATCCTTCAAGTCCTTCTTCATCCTCAACCCAGAAGCCTTCTTCTCCTTCATATTCACCTTGTTCGATGATGAAGAATGTGTTGCTTCGGCTGCCTCCTTGAGGTCGGATGGATGGATCTTGGATCGATGTCCTCGTTGTGATGAAGAGTTCATGGTAGTGTGTCTTCAGCATCTCATAGGAATAATTCTCGAGTGAGATGTTCCTCAATGACATTGCACTTGTGAGTCGTTCTCTTTGTTGATCTGACAACTCACTTTGTATAATGAAAAGCTGTGCAATGAGATTATCCCCGAAGGGAAATGCGTCCCGCTGTCTGTCCTGCATTCCTTGGATATATTGTCTGAGGACCGTAGGATCGTCCTCATTTAGCAGGGCTGGAGGCGGTGCTCGAGCACCGGCTGCTTGCTGATGTCGAGCAATGTTCTTGCATTTGCGTCCTGTACGGACTGTCGAAATGATGGAGACTGTGCCGTAAAGATTGGCATCAGGTCCATCCATGCTGCCTTCAATCTCATGAAAGGATTTCGAATTTTGAGGTAAAAATGAGGAACTCTTGGTTCTGCCTTCTGTGGTTGAAGAAACTGAGGAGTCTGTACAGATACACGTTGGTCGCACCTTTCAAAAAGTACTTCTTCAGCGTGTTCTTGAAATAGTTGACTCCTTCATCAGGATCTTGCAAAAGGTCATTTTGGAGGACGGCCTTGTACATGTAAGCATCTCCAGTGAGTCTGCTCTTAAGCAATGGACCTCGCTTGGCTGCTTCTACTGTGGTGATTGTCACCCAGTCGTCCACGAGTTCTTCATACCTGAACCAGCTGACTTGTCCGTGGTACGATGGCGGCTGCTTGGCGGTCATCGATAAATTTAGTGTTTCCTCCGTGTAGCTCGGCTTTGCCGAACTTGTATAGGCTTCCATGAAGCTTTCTCCATCTGATGACATCTTCCCTTGGATCTCTGCGGAACCCGCTCCGCTACCACAAATTGAGGCCCACTGCCCCAGGTTGAGGTCGTTGTTGGTCCCTGGATCATTCCGGAGAGAGTCCAATATGCCAGCAATGGATGATTGGAGGACGGATTGTCCCTGGTGGATTGTCTTGTGGATAATCCTGTAAGCGGCCTGCAATGGCTCTTTTGTCCTCACGCTCGGATGGTCGTGATTATGCAAAAGGGGCCTTGAGCCAAATGTTGCGGGAGATCAATGGTCTGAAAAACAGAACACAGGGGGGGGGGGCCCACTGCCGGGAGTACCTATCCCAGACTAGCAGAGGTTGTTTATGCAGTCCCTGGATCTATTCCAGAGAGTGTCCAATATGCCAATATGGATGATTGGAGGTCTTGTTGGATAATCCTGTAAGCGGCCTGCAAAGGTTCCTTTGTCACGCAATCATGAGTATTGCTATGGCACAGAAGGGCCTTGAGCCAAATGGTTGCGGGCGATCAAGATTGGTCAAAAACAGACACAAAAACAGAGACAAATTTCTTTTGATCGCCGGCACTAGATATGAAATATCTTTGGCTTCTTGGCCTTTGGCCGTAGCCTTGATTTATGCTGTAGCCATGTGGATTGAAATACTGAATTCATCCTGTTTTCTGCGCGGATGAAATGTCTTGATTTGCAAAATGGGAAACAGTCTGTACTGATTCTGTGAGATACCTAGATGTGTCTAAAAGATGATGTACAACGCTATGTACATGCGGGACGGATGTGAAACTATTGATCTCTCACTGAATAGTCTTGTTGGCGGTGAGGATCAATTTGGTTGAAATTCGTAGTGCCGATTTCGGGTGTTCTCTCAGTCGAGCTTCAGAAAAACTTCTTTCCTTGGCGGATCAGACCAAAGGAGGTCGAATGGATGCCAGAGGCGGCAGCTTCATCAGATAGTCAACGGTTCCACCGATAGCTGCTGTCGGATTGGGTAGTCGCGCCAGGTCGAGTCGCTGTAGTCCTTCCACTGCTTCTGATTGCCCCACTGCTGCTTGTTGTATTCCTTGTACTGAATGGAATATGCAATGGAGACTTCCTGCACCCTGAAATCCATCGTCCGTCATCACCTCTACATGAAGACTGGGTCCGGGTTTGATCGGACATTCCCAGATGTCATGATGACTTTCGTATTTGGATGGGGCAAGACAAACATCCAGCAGGATTTCCGGAAGGAAGAGATGGACGCAATGAAAGATGATCAACTGGAAACCATGCGGAACGATCCTACGACTGCCATTTTCGACTATCAGGTCTCATCCGCGGAACGTTTCAAGCACGTGAACAACGACATGTTCATGAATGGCTCTCAAGATTCCGATTCACACAGTCCGCTGATGGTCTACATCTGCCACCAAGCAGCGAAACTTTGAGCGATCCAAGGAGTACTTCAAGAAGAAGCAACAAGTTCTCCGTTTCATTCCACAATCTCTGGTATGCCTTCATGAGGATATTCATGAGACCGTTGGCCGGATTGTAGACCTGTTGGAGTTTGCTGTAGGTGTTCGCGGACTTGTTGGCGTCTCCGGTGATCGCATCGCATTTATACAATGTCACGAGCGGCATGATTTCGGTTTGAAAATCGTCCCGTGCTGCTCCATGGCTGATTGATGGATGGATGTGAAAAACCCAATGGTAGAAAATGGGAGGTCTGCCCTCGTCACACGGCGGCTGTCGAATTCGAGGAGTGAGTCATTGGATGACTTTGGAAACACGCCGCGAAATTCATCACTTTGCTCGATGTGGATGACGACAATTTCCTTGCTGCGCCCATGTCCTTGGACAGTTGTGCGTGGCGGCAACCTCGGTCCAATGTATTTCTTGGATTCCCTGAACATGGATGTTCCTGTGGTTGCCAGGCAGTCAGAGGTCGGGATGTCGTATTCGGCATCAGTGCAATGGTTCTCGGTTCCGAAGAAGCATCTGAACATACCGAATGTAGTTCCCCAGTTTTGACTCCTTGCGGATATGTGTCGTGCCAATAGTTCCACTCTTGCGGAAGGTCCGCCGCGGACAAAGCATGCGATTGGTTTGGATGACCATTGCTTGATAACTATGCCCTTGTATCCAAACCGGATGAACGTCTTGATGAGTTCCTTGGATTTCTCATCTTGAGGACTGAGGAATGTGTCTGCTTCATTTAGGCATATGATGCGCGCGCTGTTCTGCATCATCATCCTCGTGATTTGTCGATCCCTCATCGCCATGTTATTCACCTCCTTGTTGTCCAGCTTTGGGTTCCTCGTGAGGTTTCCGTGGTTCATGGTGAGCACGTTGATCGTCATGTGCCTTGAGATGGTCCACAGGAGAGCGGTCAGTTGGCTGCATCAGCGATCCCAGGGTGTCAGCAAATGCCTGGATGACCTCTGGTTTGTCATATGTCCTGAGCTTCTTCAATCCCCGTGGAAGCTTGATCGGATATCCTGATGCTGGCTGCGCCTTCCTCAACTCTTCCATGGATGGCCATTCTCCTCGGTGGTGGAAATAGAATTCTTCTTCCTCGAGGTTGACATCTGGATCGACATGTGCCAATGCAGCTCGCTTGCATTCTGTCAATTCGGGATGAGCTCTCTTTGGATCCCTGTCGTACTTCTCCAGGAAGCGGGTGAAGTTCCTCTTGGTCTCCTTGAGCTCTTCCCCGGCGTCCTTCTTGGTCATGTCCATTTCATCTTGAATTCCTTGATGAACTCTTCTAGGTTCTCGGGATTGTGATACTCCATGGTGACCTTCGGCTTGACGGATCTCTCCCCGGGGGTTCCATGTTCTCTTCATCATTTTCGTCCTGATCCGTCAATTGCCGTCGCTTCTTGGTCTCTGTGGATGTATCTTTTTTCGGATTGTTCCTTGCTTTGTTGGTCGGGATTCACATATTTGAAGAAGGCATCGGCGAATTCATGGATCTTGGTGTTGTACATCTCAACGTCTTCACGAGCGAGAGACTTCTTCATGATCCAGTTGTTGCTCATTATGATGATCCCATCAGGATCAAATGCTGCAACAATATTCTTCGCCTCGATGGTTTGTTCTGTCAACGCTGTTCGCTCTTCGGAGAGTCGGATGCCGTAGTCCTGGTCCTTGAGGAATGCAAGGATCAACAATGCATCTCTTCCTGTTGGCACATGTGTCAGTGCTGCTTCTGACGCGTCGTCGTCGAGGATAACGTCGTCGATGCATGCCATGCGTGCACTCTCCCCGAAGGGTTTGACTGGGGTTTCCCAGATTTGAGCCCGTTCTCCATGATGCTGATCAGCTGATCTCCATATGTTGCATGGAACATGAACGTGATGGGCTTCTTTGCGAACGGCTTGATCTTTCTCTCGTCTTCAATGGATGGTGGTGCCGGCCTTCGCATTCTGGATTTTGCCTGGGCTGCGCCTTCATCTTCATGGGGCGCGTCGGATCTTGAAGGATGCGGACTTGGAGGAATGGATTCTGTTGGAAGATCGTAGTCCGGTTCTTCTTGACGAGGTTCACTCTTCTGTCCAGGCCAAAGGGGGCGTCCAAAGTATTGGAGATCTACTTGTCGAGTATGACCGCTGTTGCATCTCACGTAGAATTCCATCTCTGGATCATTGAGGAATCCTCTGCCATCAGGCCTGAGCGCATCATATGCGGATCTGGATGTGAGGTTGTCGATCCATCGATTCCTTGGCGCAATGCATCCCTTGTCCTTGCGTTCATTGTGTGACCCGTCCACGGATGGATACACAAAAGCAATCTCGAAACGCGCCTTTCCATAATCCGGGAACATAGTCATCAGGAAAAGTCCTGGCTTATTGCACATGAAGTTCCTCGCATGTGTAATGCATCCCAACGCATTGTAGAGCTCAACGGATCTGTCAGGATTCATTTCCACTTGTCGTCGGCATTCTCTGTGGGTGCCCTGTTTTGGATCATGTCGAAAGCATCCGGAAAACAATCTGCTCAATCGCTCGGTTCGCCAGAGGATGAGGTCGGTGATCTGTTTTGCCTTGGATGGATCCATGTGGAAATAGCCGCAAACCTGCTCAACATTCTGGACGGTCTTGTCAAGATCAATCATGCGGTTGTGGCATACCATCGAGATGATGTCGGTTCCGAAATCTTCCAGCGAGCATTGGTATAGCAGCAGATACTATAGACCTTCTTGATGAAGTCCATGTATTGTTTCTCTGCATGTGGGCCTTCACCTTGGAGTGTTGGCTGCCAGTAATCATTGAATCTGGCTCTCAACCAGAATACCCTGGCTCCATGATCTCGCTCATGCTCAGGAATGAAGTGGAAGTCCGGATACGAGTCGAGGATGGTAGAGCACTCCCTGTAGTATTCGACCAAGGTGAGGAATCGAGAATTCCTGAAAGGTCCTGGATGTACGGATATCCTCTGGAGGTAGATGCCGGTATCTGATTCTGCGGGTATATACCACCGATCGTTGGATGTGAGAGTTGCCCGCTCATCCAGTGTATTCTTTGGTGCTGGCTTAGCCTTTGACACAAGCCTCAATGTCGGTGGTGGTGACTTCGGAACCAGTTTCGGACGTGGCATCGCCTTCGGCTTCGGATTTCCTGCGGGAGGTTGCTCTTCGTCATCCGGATCATAATCGTTGCCGGTATCTCGATCGTAATCTGCCTACTCCATGTTGACATTATCTGGTTGTTGAGAGGCGGATGGATTCTCATCGGCGACCTGCTCCATGGGGCAGTCGGATGTCTCATCTTCCTCGTCGCGAGCAGGGGATTCCTTCAAAGGAGATGCACGTCTCTTGACTAGCGGCTCCGGCGAAGGAGCCGCAGTGCCGGATCGTCCAAAGATCATATTGAGAATCGGCATGTCTTCGAGGTGATCAAGCATACACGATTGCAAAGGTCGGAATGGTTGTACACCAAGTGGCTGCGGACGCAGACACATATTTCTTGAGATTCAAAATAGGTCAAGTGCAAAAACACGCATCACGGAATTGAGAATTGAGGAATTCAAAATGTGCAAAATGAAAAACTCATGCATCAGAATTCGTGGACATGCGGATCATGCCCAGGTTCCCCAATAATCAAACACGGATTCTGCTACACCGACTCCTGCAAAGGCAATGATGTCGGGTCCGTGCTTCGTATTGCGTGCTAGCCACTCAACCAAAAATGCCTTGTTCTGCAACATAGTACGGAAAGGTGGATTTGCATCAACATTCAAGAGATTGCCGGTGAGGACGGCCTTGATGAGCTCGTCTGCTTTAGCTGAATGCTTGGTCAGCGAATCTGCCAGGCAATCTTCACTTCGTACATGTGCAAGGTCATGCGTCTGTCCGCAGTTGCTTTCTTTTCTCAACATTTGGATCAAATGCACTGTTTCTTTCTGTTCCGGTTGATGTGTTGCGGATGCTGTTGTGACAAGATTATTCGCATCAGTGCGGATGTGTACATCTGCGATTTCGCCTGTTCTGTCTGACCAGAGACCGCGAAGAAACAATGCTGAACCGTAACAACGCATCAGTCCGTGCAATTCTGCAACAGTAGTGGATATTGTTGCGGCGGTGATCTTGTGCGTCTCATAGTTGACCAATGATCCTCTCGAGTTCGATGAGCCCTGGCGAAGATCTCTTTGTTCTGCAAGAAATATAACATGCGCACTTTGGGATGACTTATCTTCATTGTTGCGATAGGATGCATCTGGATAACCAGCTATGCGTGTCTTGCCACGAAGGGGCCAGAATCTCATACTAAGCGGAATGCTTTTGATGGTTCTGACTGTCTTATTAATGGCGCGAACGTCCTCAATGGTCGGAGATGATGCCCTGGATGCGCACCTGGAGAATTGATAACCAATGTGGAAGTGCGTTCGCGATTGTAACCAATTGATCTGACCTAAGACACTTCTGTATGCAGCATGCATTTGTGGAGTGAGAGGAGTGTCGTCCTTCAGGTATTTGTCAAAGGTGATCTCCTGAAGTTCGTCAATGGCAACGTTCTGATGGACATTGATGTACCAGCCACGCTTGTCGTCTTGCTTCCATTGGATGCGTTGTCCTACGAAGAGGCAATCATTTTTGTCCTCGGAACCAACCTGAAAATCTTTCCGAAGTCGTCCCATGATTTCCTTCTCGAACACATCGTCACCCGTCATAAGAAGATCATCAACATGAAGAGAAAGTGCTCCATGAACTTGTCGATTCTTGGCATTGTTACCGGAAACAGGATCCATCAGGTAATCAACTGCTCCTTCTAGATCGAAAATATTGGATGATTTCTTTTCACTCACCAATGCGGGCTTCGGAAGCTGCTTGCCGTAGTAGACATATGTACAACGGTCTGCTCGTTGGCACCAATCCATAAGAACGGAGTGCCGAATCAAGGATGTTCCACCATCTGCGGGGTGAGTCATTTAGCCCGTAGGCAGGCTTCTTCATGCGCGCTCCAATGTGTGGTGGATATCCCATTTCAGGAGGGATCTGGCAAATGATGTCACGAGTCTGATCGTATCGCCTTGGAGGAATGCTGTCTTCAAGTCCATGTGGAATATCTATATTCCAGCCTTTATTTGCGGCTGCTTGGATTGCAAGGCGGAAGCCACTCCTGAATGCAGCAGGACTGTCTGTCTGCTGATCGTTCTTCTGCTTGTCTTGGAAGCCCCGGAGGACCCAGCGAGCCTTGGTCTTTAGGAAGTTACCATCCTTGTCTCGCTTTAGGGTAAGGACCCAGCGACCGGTAACCCAGTTCCTGACATGAATCTTGCGTGTGTCGACCAAGTCGAACACTTCGTTATCAAGCCAAGATTTGCACTCAAGAAGCTTAGCTTCATGGAATTGCTTCTGATAAGCTCTTGTCTCAGTGGCTGTCGCTTCCTTCCGCTTCTTGCCAATGAGTACGGATGTGGATGAAGCCTTCAAGGATTCTTGCTTGGATGAGTACAAGACTAAGAGTGCACGGTCATCGTCGGTCATGCTCTTGCATAACCGGTCAACATGATTCTTATCTGTGTATTTCTGATGAGAGAATCCGCATCGGGGCGATGATTTCAAGGTCCCTTTCACACGTCCAAGGAGGACAGGGTTGCCTTGAATATCTCTCGGAACCGTAAAGGATCCGGTATTCGCACAGATCTTCTGCTCGGCTGTCATGAATGGCCAGTGTGCCTCATCAAGAACGAGATCAGCTTCGTGATCATCGTAAGCTCTGGTCCTCTGGGAGTCTCTGATTCTCCATCTTCTTGGTCAGTATATCTCATGGTTCCCTCTGAACTTCCAGCGCCGGATGAGGTTGGAACATGAGGGATCAGTTCTTCCTCACTATCGGATTGCACCGGCAAGTTTACTGGATTGTTCGGATTGAAATTGGACGAAGATGCAGGTTCATTTCTGGGGGAGTGCTCAGGTGACTGATCATTGTCATCTGGCTTCTTCTTCTTCCCAGTTTTCTGCTTCTTGGATGGACTGCCCTGCACGGGTGCAGTTGTTTCTTCTTGCTCAAGTGTTGGCAGTTCAAGATCTTCATCATGGTCTTCTGCTTCGGGATTCGTTAGAATTGCAGGCGGCGAAGGTACCACGACAGTCGGAAGAATTGGTTGAGATGATTGCGACTGTGACGGCAAAGAGACATCACCCCCCCAGTCGATTGAGTCCGCTTGAGGATGAAATGGACTGCTTTTGCCGTTTAAGTGCTGAATCTCCTGCGCCAGGTTTGTCGTGCGGCGGTAGCGGTGGATCTACTGGACTGTCTGGCGATACGCCTCGTGGTGCTGGCGGCATGGGATGATCAGGCTGATGGGATCCTCCGGAGGAGGATCTGACATGCTCTCGTCCGGTGGAGTTGTAGGTCTCGGATCAGGCATGGGATGGTCCGGTTGATCAGGTGGCTGCTGTGCGTCAGGTTGTTGAGGTTCATCCGTTGGATCTGTTGGATCCGTCTCGATGGGCATCGGCTTGATAGCCGGCGCATCTGAGAATGACTGATGAACGTGATGAGAACATCACTGCGCGCCAAGTCTTCGGATCTTCATTCTCCCAATTGCATTTGGATGCAGGCAAGACCCAAGTTCTATTCAGCTGATCAGGTTGCCAGAAGGATATGATCGCATCGTCCGGAGGTGACGTGATGGGCATGTTAATGCCGATGGTGTGGACGTATGCTGCGCATGCGTCATACTGAGTGGATGAGATGCACAACTGTCTCAACTTCTTGCAACCATTCCACATGTTCTGACATCGCAAGTCATTAGGATCTTGTTTGAAGATATCGATTTCAGCCCCTGGAGGGTACTGCTTCGTCGTCTTCTGAAACTTTTGGACTAGCGGATCTTGGATGACCAATGGTTGAACGTCCTTGTTGAACGGGAGGTCCTGAATTCTGACCGCAAGACTACTGCTGGTCATGTTGAACTCTTTGTCAATGGCTGCCATCTCCTTTCTTAGGATGTCAACTTGCTTGATGGTGAATGGATCGAAAAGGTCTTCCAAGAGGCACACCTCGTTGTCAAGTGGCTTCACCTTCAAGTGTCGTAGGAGGATGTGCGCGAGATCCTGACAGAACTGGTAAGGATACACCTGTGCCAGTTTGGCTCTGCTTCCGAAAGTACCAGCGTTTCCCTCGAGGGGTTGATGTTCGTGTTTGACTGAGCTGGTAAAATTCTTACACTTTCTGAAGATTGGTCTCATTACCTCGGGAGGTAAACAGTGCATCAAGCTCGTGGGCTTGAGACTTCTGAGTCCGGATTCAGGATCTTTCAGTCCGTATGCACAAATGGAAGTCTCCCCAGGTCACGGATGGATCTGAAAATAGTTGCTGCATACATTTCAGATACCATATCTTGGATGTCTGAGGATTTTCAATGATGAAGTACCTTCCGCGCTTTAACTGATATCGCGCAATGGATGCCACAAACTCAACCATGGGAAGATAGCATTTCCGCTTCTCCCAGACTCTTTGTTGGTCTTGTTGGATGTTCTGCATATTTGACCACGGTCCACAGACCGGCGCCATGAGGATTACATCAGGCGCTTGCTCCTTGATGATCTCCATGACCATGCGTCGTCCCTTGGATGTCATTACGTCGAATCCAGTGCGGGTGTCTACGGGAGTCCCAACCTTAAGACCTGTGAGTGCGCAGCATTGACTGAATCTGGCACTTCCTGCAAAGATCTTGAGAACGTGGATCTTTCCCTTACGTACACAATTCCAATGCGCTTGTTCAGGAACGGATGTGAGGTCCTCGACGAACATGTTCTCTGCCGGATGAGGCGCTGCAGGCTTGGAAGTTGTCTTACCCGCGATGCGTAATGGCACTGAGGATTTGGCTTAGGAGCTGGTGCGGATGACTCCTTCTTCTTGGAGTCGGCTGAGGAGCCGTCTTGCTCTTTCTGCAAGGATTCTCGCTCTTCTGGTAAGAGAAGATCAATTCCAGGTTTCCCCGGAGGGATGGTTTCATCCTTTCTGACCTTCGTCATGTTAACCTTGATGAGTCGAGTCCCAAGATCAAGTCCTACCATTGCTCCTTCGATGGAAATGACTTTTCCTTTTAGCCATATTCCTCCCTTGCTTCCATCGGAGCGGATCTTGGATTTGTCTTCCTGCCAGTAAAATACCTGGTCCTTCACCTGAAGAGGCTTTGAACTCATTCGGAGATTTTGAGCAAGGTCTCGTCGGATGTCTTCTGATTGACGCGCTTCTTGGAATGCTTGCTTAGACAGCTGCTTGATTTGGATGGCTGTCAGCTCTTCCTGATTCCTGTCAATCGTCAACTGAGTTGGTGTGCGACATCGAGTTGGATGAGATCTGCTGGTCGTCTTCCCAACGCGAGTTCCAATGGTGTTACACCCTTGTAGGTGACAGTCTGATTCCTGACAGTTGCAGCTGCCTTCACCAGCTGTCTATATGTCACTTTCTTCAGTGTTGCAGGCGCTGCGCCTGTTTTGGTGCAACTTAACATGATCTTGAGTTGCGCCTTCAGGAGTCCAACTGCAGCTTCAGCTCGATTTGGCCATGGTGTGTTCGGTCCCAAGGATATCGGTGTGACGTCAAGGGATTGATAGAAATGTTCCCACGTCTCCGTCATGAAGGCTTGATCTGCGACAACTGATTTGGGCTGCAAGTGGTACTGGTCAAAATAGTTCCTGAGGACAGTGATGTTCTCGACTTCTTGCGTAGTTGTCACTGCCTCTGCAGTGAGCAATGTTGTTGCTCCATCCAGCAGGATGACAAAACAATGATGTGTTCTCCTGTTCCGTGATCAATGAATGTCATGTCACCGAAGGTGTCCGCTCTAAGTCCACTCGTCTTGCTTCGTGATGGTGATGGTTTGCCGCTTGGCAAACTTCACATTCACTTCGGATTTTGTCAAATAGATCGATTGTTGATTTTGGCAAGTGAAGCGAACGAGTTCTGAATCGAAATTGATCTGTTGTCATGTGATGATGCTGGAGGTGGAGCTTCTTCAACTCTTCGGGAATTGACAATCGCTTGTGGATTCTGCCTAGGGCAATCGGAAGCGATGTTGGTTCATCTGAGGATGGTGCGAAAGGATCTGGCTCAATGGTCGACCGGCCCTTCTTGTCGATGATCCTGTCTGCTGCCGATCCGGAACCTGCTTCTTCGTCCTTAAGCGAATTGTCCGCGAAGGTGAAAATGGTCTTACCTTTCCACAGGTTAATCATTGGTTTGTTTGCCTGGGATGTAAGTCTCCAATTGTCTTCTAGGATGTCTGGATCTCCACCTTCGGACGCATCTATGATTTCCGTGGTACGCTCTCGGCTGATGTTGTCAGGATTGATTGGACATTCCTTGGCTCCATTTGGTGTGAACAGCGCCTTGCGAGGCGTGATGCGCACACGGATGAGCTGCTTGTTCTTCTTATCAAGGATCCAACGGTCCTGCTTTTGAGACCCAATGATTTTAGGAGTTGCTAGGTCCTCCTTCGTCTCGGATGATTTGGATGCACAAACAGTTTCACTCTTGGAGATATCCCCGGAGGGAAACTTGATGCTGGTGTCATCATCGTAGACGTAGTTGGTGAGGCCCTTGATGGCAATTTCTCCATGTGCTTTCACTCGTGCAACTCCAGCGAGGTCGACGAGTGCATGTCCTGTGCCGGATACTGGAACTGCTTGACGGTTCACGCCAAAGGCCTTGCACGTGATCTTGTCACATTGAGGTGTGTGCTCGATGGTCATGTAGAGGTTCCGCATCTGACTGATGCTGAGGAGGATCGGTACAGTTCCTCGACGTTGGTACTGCATGGAGGAGTTGTGTGATATCGGAGATGCAAGGTCCAATTTACCTGGCTGTTTCTCCGTTTGCAAAAGTGAACTTGGTCTCGGCCGGGATGCACTGATAGGAGATGAGGCCCTTCATGGGTTCGATGGCCTGAGTAAAACGCTGGATTGCATGCCAGCTGCCCAGGGATCTGGCACATCCGTTGTCCAGGATCGCCTGGGTTGGATTGTGCCGAGGGTTGACGACAGGCGCCATCAGCTTTGTTGCCGAAAGGCTGTGATCTGTAGTTACGGACAAATTGTGTTCTGAAACTGTATCTGATTGGATCAGCTTCCCGCGGATGGCTTCTTTCTCATGCTGCTGATATGCGTCATGGAATGCCATTAGCGCTTGTCCTGTGCTGGATGTTCCATGGGATGAGTACCAGCCTTGTTCGTTCCATGTCCATGATTGATCCCAATCTTGGTCTGTCCAACCGGCCTAGGCAGGCTCTTGGAGTTCAGCAACTTGCTGCGTGGCAGGATGCTCCTCCGGCTTCTCTGCGATGGCTGCGAAGATTTTCCTTTGTCATGTCCGCCTTTTCCCTTGCGTTCTCATAGGATGGATAGCCTTTGTTTCCATCATAGGGATATTGGAATTTGGACTTTCCTTTCTTCCCCTTCTTTCGTTTGCCTTTTCCCCAATATGCCTGGTCGTAGGGATCATAGTTTTCATTGGCCATATTGGCCTTCCCGCAAGAACCGCTTTTTCGAAAGGGTTTAAAGCCACCTCGTTGGTGACTGCCCTTTTTGTTTCCTGATTTTCCTTTTCCTTTTCTCTTCTTGAACCTGAATTTCCGCCCTGACACTTTTCTTGCTATGCATCGTTCTCTTCGAGGACCCAGAATGTCTCTTCATCGTTGTTTGACATGAATCCTTCAAGTCCTTCTTCATCTTCAACCCAAAAGCCTTCTTCTCCTTCGTTTTCACCTTGTTCGATGATGAAGAATGTGTTGCTTCGGTTGCCTCCTTGAGGTCGGATGGAGGGATCTTGGATGGATGTCCTGGTCGTGATGAAGAGTTCATGGTAATGCGTCTTCAGCATCTCATAGGAGTAGTGCTCGAGTGAAATGTTTCTCAGTGACATGGCACTTGTGAGTCGTTCTCTTTGTTGATCTGACAACTCACTTTGTATAATGAAAAACTGTGCAATGAGATTATCCCCGAAGGGAAATGCGTCCCGCTGTCTGTCCTGCATTCCCGTGATACACTGTCTGAGGACTGTCGGATCATCATCATTTAGCAGGACTGGAGGCGGTGCTCGAGCACCGGCTGCTTGCTCGAGCACCGGCTGCTTGCTGATGTCGAGCAATTGTTCTGTTGTTTGCGTCCTGTACGGACTGTCGAATGATGGAGACTGTGCCGTAAAGATTGGCATCAAGTCCATCCATGCTGCCTTCAATCTCATGAGAAGGATTTCGAATTTGGATGTGAAAATGAGGAACTCTTGGTTCTGCCTTCTGTGCTTGAAGAAACTGAGGAGCCTGTACAGATGCACGTTGGTCGCACCTTTCAAAAAGTACTTCTTCAGCGTGTTCTTGAAATAGTTGACTCCTTCATCAGGATCTTGCAAAAGGTCATTTTGTTGTACATGTAAGCATCTCTTGTGAGTCTGCTTTTGAGGAAAAAGGTCCTCTCTTAGGTGCTTCCACCGTGGTGATTGTCACCCAGTCGTCCACGAGTTCTTCATACCTGAACCAGCTGACTTTTCCGTCGTACGATGGCGGCTGCTTGGCGGCCATCGATAAGTTGAGTGTTTCCTCCGTATAGCCGGATGATTTGGCCATACTTGAATAGGCCTCCATGAAGCCTTCTCCATCGAATGACATTTTTCCTTGGATCTCTGCGGAAAACCTGCTCCGCTACCACAAATTCCGGCCCACTGCCGGGAGTACCTATCCCAGAAGGGAAGTGGTACCCTGTGGTAGTAGAGGTCGTTTATGCGGTCCCTGGATCTATTCCGGAAAGAGTCCAATATGCCAATATAGATGATTGGAGGATGGATTGTCCCTGGTGAATTATCTTGATGGATAATCCTGTAAGCGGCCTGCAAAGGTTCCTTTTATCACGCAATCATGAGTATTGCTATGGTACAGAAGGGCCTTGAGTCAAATGGTTGCGGGCGATCAAGATTGGTCAAAAACAGACACATGCCCCACCCCCCCCCCACAGGGGTCCCAGGCTTGATTCCCCCTGCCGGCTCTTTGCTGGTTTGGGGTTCCTGCCTCTTTTTTTGCCGAAAATCTGGAAAAACTCTGTGTTTTTGAACGTCCTGATTGCAAAAACGCTGGATTTTTTTGCGGGATATATTGGGGAGCAAAGGGGAAAGCAAGGAAGTGCAAGGAAATGAGGGAAGGAAATGTCGACATGACAGGAAAGCAGCGGGAAATGAAAGGGAAACAAAGGGGAACTCAAAGGACATGCAAGGGACAGAAATGACAACAAGGGGAGCGCAGGGGGAATGAAAGGGAAACAAAGCACAAGGAAACCAATCGGCACGACGGGAGATGTAGGGAAATTACTCGCAACGAAAGAACGGGACATACATGGAAAATGAAGCGGACATACCGAGAAAATGTCAGGGACATGAAGAAAAAGTTGAAAGGCATGGAAGGGACATGACCAGGACGTCATGGGAAACCTGAAAAGGACATGAAGGGGAAAAGGGGAAAGCCAGTAGTGAGATGACAGTTCAGGGTCATGAAGGCAGTGCCCGAACATCGAGGCAACTCAGGGGGGCGTGACGCTGCAATGCAGAGAGAGAGAGAGAGAGAGAGAGAGAGACAGGGAGAGAGCGGGAGAGAGAGAGAGAGAGAGCGAGACACAGAGAGTGAGAAAGAGAGAGAGAGAGAGAGACAGAGACAGAGACAGAGCCAGAGACAGAGCCAGAATCAGAGAAACAGAGAAAGAGACAGACAGAGAGAGAGACACAAAGAGAGAGAGAAAGAGAGATACTGAGAAAGAGAGACACAGAAAGACAGAGAGAGAGAGAGAGACAGAGAGAAAGAGTGAGAGAGTAGAGAGGTTCGAATTAGGGTACCCTTTTTCTGTAGAGGGGCGTGGACAGGAAGGAGACAGGCAGACAGAAAGAGACAGAGAAACAGAGAAACAGAGAGAGAGAGAGAGACAGAGACAGAGAGAGGGAGATTGAGGAGAGAGAGGCTTGGGGGGACGGGGAGGATGGGGAGCAGGGGGAGGGAGAGAGGACGACAGAACACACGAGGGAGACAAGGGAGAGAGGAAGAAGGAGAAAAGGGAGAGGACAATGTCGGCGGACTGAGCCGGAGGCTCTAAAGTATATATATATAGATAGATATACACATATGTATGTACATGAAGAAAGGAGGCTTCGCGAAAAGCTCCCATAGTACGGAACTTTTAATTGCACGTAGTCGCATACCGAATGTAGAGCCCTACCTAGGTTGCGTTCGGCGAAGGGGCAGCTGTTGGGTGAGGGGAGCAGTACCTTGGGCATTTTCGAGCACTCTAAGCTACGCTAGTTGAGCAAGCGAGTTCGCGGCGGCTGCCTCGTTCTGCGGACTTCATGTCGCGTCGCTCGCTGCGTAGTGCCATGCAAATTCACGAAGTGACCAATTCGCAGCTACAGCTCAAAAGTCGCAGGTTCGTTGTTGAAAGTCGAAGCATGGAACCTGAGCCCTTTCCGGTTGTCTGTCCACATGTTGGTTTCACTGATTTTGGTCAGCATAGCTAAGCCTACCCACATAGCTGCGTGGTATGACTCTGGCGAAAATGCCCCGAGCGCGCTGAGAAAAAGCGGCCAAGTGGCTGGGGTATTGGGCAGCAGCAAACCCTTGGAAGATTTGATCAGACCCAGTTCCTATGAGTTAATTGTCTTGGTAGAAACTTCCACCCACCAGCTTTGCTGGAGCATATCTGGTGTAAAGCATACCCGTGCGCGTCGCTAATTTGGAGCGGATTTGTCCCTTTGCACTCATAATGCAATGAATCAGCTTAGCGCTGTGACGCTCTCGCGGCTCCTGTTCTCAAGCGTTCCTCCCTTCCTCTCTCCTCTTCCCCGCCCTTGTTCCCGAGCACATCCGTATTTATTCGCCTGTCGCATCCCGGGCTGGTTCAGAATGCAAACGTGAAAACCAAGAGTTGGTGACAAGTCTGGGCACTTCTGTCAACCTACAGGTCTACTCCCCGTTAGGTCCTCTCCAGCTCCAGTCTCTCCTTCTCAGCAGCCTGCTCCTGCAAAGAACAGCCGAGGTGCCAGGCAGTGGGCATCTGTAGTGCTTTGTGCGTATGGCGCAGGCCGACCTGCCCAACGGCTTCGGAAGCCGTTGTTTGGTCCTTTTTCAGCACCTTCAACATCTTCTCATCTGGCCAGCCTCAGTACACCGGGCCCAGCCAGGTGGAAGTAACGAGATGCTGCGGCGCGGGCCCAATCGACTTCTGAACTCGATGGTGCCTTGGCTGAGGACCCGATCGAACCAAACAACCTGCGAATGAGTGGCATCCTTCAACAACTGGTCAATTTCAGGCTGCGCATGAGACACCATTTGCGTCATGCAATATGAACATGATAACTCTTGCAGACACACTCCAAGTCAATTGATACAGGTATCCTCTTATCCTGTGCCCATGGCCACTCGAAACCTGGTCCACTTGGGGATCCTCCAACAGCTTCACGTACACCTTGCGAAGATCCAGGCGATTCGCTCCGCTTTACTTCTTGCAACCACTTCGGGAAAGTCTCAAGATGCGTTTTCTGCGCGCGAAACTCTCCAAATGGAACTAATCTGACATTTTGCCAGGACAAGAAAGTCATTGGAGTGGTTGTCAAACATGTGCATCCTCGGTTCACTGGCACCTTGTCTTTCGAAGGTGGCCAAGACAAGGGGTGGGGAAATTTTGACAACCCAGGGGAATCCACAAGCAGGATTGTCCCCTGCCATCCTTGGCACAGAAGACTGAAAAAGCTCCAGTCTGCGTCCTGAAGACACGGGAAAAAACGATGCAACGTGCGAACTGGGTCAGTTGGCTGTGACGCATAGGCCCAAGCCTTGCAAGCCTCAGCCCAACCCTTGCGCTGTGCAGAAAAATATCAGGAGGTGTGTCAAGACGAAGGCGTAGGACCCTAAGGCCAATTGTTTCATTGGTTTGACACATTCCCCACATTGGGCTTCTAATATGAAGCATTCTCTCTCGAAAGAAAAAGGCTCTCAGCGCTGGCACCTTGAGTGGATCTTGCCTGTTCCAGGAAACAGCACTAGGCCGCTAGGCACTTTGCCTGAAACGCTCCTGCAATCTCAGCTTCGGATGGAACTGGTTGGAAGCCGCCCAGCGTTTCTCGATCCAATGGGGCCACTCGGCGAAAGCACAACCCGCAGCGGTTCTGCTGCCCATTCAGTCGCTCTTGCCCCTCAGCCACCAATGAGCGGGTCTGCAACCTGGCACTGCGAATCAGGGATTCGAGTTGGTCCTCGTCAAGAGGGAAGCTCCCTCTCCTCTCTCTCTCTCCCTCTCTTCTCTCTCTCTCTCTCTCTCTCTCTCTCTCTCTCTTTTTATGGCTCATCTCGTAGTGTCCCTAAACATCCGCTTGCATGGGCTGCACTTGAGAAATGGGTGCTGGAGGGGGATGTTGTCAACTGGTGGACTCGCTGGCAGGAGGCAAGTGCCGTGGGCCAATGCGAGCCTGCTGACTCACCTTCAGCGACCTCACGGGTGCCGCAAAGTCGTCAGTGGCAAACCAAGCCAGGAAGAGTTGGTAGCTGAGGATTGCAGACCTTGATTTGCACTCAGCCGCGTGTCGCTCCAGGCAGAGATCGAAGGTTGAAATTCGGCATGTATCTGAGTGACACCGGCTTTGATGGGCAAGTGGCCTTCTTGTGAGTGTCCGTGACATGTGGATGTGTGAACTGTGTGAACAAAACACAATTCCATCTGTGAAAATCTGATCGTTTCCAACCTGCCATCCCATCGCATCGCCCCATCTCCCTCCCCAACCGAGCCGAGATGCACTTCGCAGAGCCCGAAGAGGCGGCCGGTGGCATCCAGCCATGCGAAGTGGTGCACCGCTGCCTGCGGGTTTAGGGTTGCTGGGCATGGGTTACGGGGCTGGGGTGGACTTAGGGTGGGTTTACAGTGGGTTTGGGGTGGGTTTAGGGTGAGTTTACCCTGTTTTCCTTTAAAACTTTATGCCCCCTCTTGAAGATAGGGAATTACCCAAATGTCCGATTCTGACTATGCAGTCCCCTTTTCTATCGCAACGAAAGCAGGGCACACCAAACCCTGCAGTCCCCTGGCAAAAGAAGAAGCGAACCTATGAAGCCCAGCTGGAAAAGCCGTGCGAACCGTGGAATCTCATGCCATCAATTGGCTGCGGCTCATAAAATGGAATCCCCAAAAGCGCATCTTGGCAAAAGGAAACTAAATTAAGACCTGCGTAGCCCGAGCTTTCTAATTTTGAAACACAGCCAGTGAAGATCTGACGGCTGTATGAATCAATGCATCAACTTGAATGATGAGCAGATCAGCGCAGAATGCTTATCTCACAAGCTGAGGGCATCGCTGCAGCTGGAAGAACAAAGTGCAGCGCGATGATGGCTCCAGCCTTCCACCCATGACAAGCTCTCCAAAAGGGGTGGCTCCTTTGTAGCCAAAGCCACCCCTCCATCTCTCAGTCACTGGGCACTCCGGCCTTCCATTTCAGGTGCTCATGCCTGCGCGACGGTCAAAGCTCCACGGCACAGACTGCGTCCCTTTGGTCGATTTCGCCTTCAATGTTGTCTAGGGTGTACCAAAATAGGGGGACCCCAGCAAGTATGATTCTCCGGTTGGCTTCCCTTTCAACCAAAGTGAAAAGGTTACCCTCAGGCAACACACATGGCGCGCGCATGCACATGGTTGATCCCAGCCTCTTCGCCCATTCTTGCAGCTCATCAGCTGGCTCCTAGCAACCAAATTGGGCTCGGTTTCAGTCTGTGAGATTACCCCGAAAGGGCCACCATGGTTGGTTTCCTTTGGAATTCTCTTCAAATGCCAACGGAAAGGTGTCCACCATTTCGACCGTAGACTCAAAATGCTCTCTGCCTCTCTGCAGCCACTGTTGCATGTCCTCCGAGGACAAGCCCGCTGCCGCCGACAAGGGCATCCATGCCTCCCATTTGAGGCTGGGCGGGGTCAAGAAACGCATTTGGAGGGCTGCCAAAACGACTGCTTGTCAAACGAAAAGCACGAGAGAGCCCACCCACCCCAATTTCAGAAACCAGAAACCCGCGAATGGAGCTCGCCAAACTGAGAGTCACAGGCAGACATCTCATGCCAAGTTGCATAGGCAACCACACCAGCCACCATGGACGACACTACCAAAGCGGTACAGCCATAGTGCATCACAGGACCTGGAGCAAAAAGGACTTGCGTGGGGCCGTGCCACCGGTATCCATGTCCGTCCCACTGCACAGGTAAGGAACAAGAGCCCCATTCCTCAGCACCGGGCGTTCCAAGTTGAATGGTACCTGACAGATTGAGCTTTGCAGCCAGTATTTGCTCAGCTGCAGACAGGGCATCTTTGGAGCAATCATCTGCAGGGCTTAAGTGAAGCCTTGATTCCGGCCAAGGCTGAAAACTACTGACGTGAAATACACCTCTTCTCATGGCTCTGTCCGCACCCCTGCGCACCAGCAAAAGAACTCCGGGAAATGCCACATCCATCAGGCGCGAGTAGACAGCAAGGCTCTGCAGGCATTTCTGCACCTTGCCACGTACTGCAAAAGCCGCAACGGCTTTTAAGCTTGCGGAACACCCCATTGACTTTCCAAGCGGCCGCTTCTGGAGAGCCGGCCTCGGGTAATGAATTCGAGATAATTTGGTTCCTTTTAAAAGGATTCCGGGTGCCTCATTTTGATCGACTCAGATTTCAAAATCTTTCATGCGACTTCCGTTGCACGTCAGGGAGCTGTGTGCCGAAGCAGGTTCGTGAGCTGCCTGGAAAGAAGCCATGCCACCCGGAGAAAAAAGAAAAAGAGAAGAACAAAAAAAATGTAGTCTGAACGGGTCCTCCAAATGGGCTTCATGTTGGTTTCCTTCAATATGGGCCTTTTCCTTTTGGCATCCCTTTTAAACAACCCATACAAAGGTACAATAAAAAATATAATAAAAATACACAAAAAAAAAAGCTGACACCCATATGCTTCACAATTATATGACACATCGTAGTGTACCTGGTTTTGTCTGGGAGTGCTCTTTCTGAAATCTTTGGTGTGGCAAGCACTCTTTCGACCCTCCGGCCTCACACGCTGATGCTCTACCATCATAAGGCATCCCGCCACCATCGTTCCTACCTGAGTCGAAACAAGGAAGGGGAACTCCGCGAGCTGTTGCTTGAACTATCCTGGCGAATCCTGGCCATATGCACAAGCCTTTCAGGAAGGTCATACTGTGGCCAAGAGGCGAAAGCAAAAATCGCCAAATTCTGCCCCCGCAGCATTGCATGCGAGAAGGTGTAGCCTCCGCTTGCAAGGTTCCGGACTCGCTCATAGCTCTGGGCTTCTTTTCCAATTCTCAGGCAGGGAACCTGAATTTGACATACCACCGAATTCTGCAAGGAAGGTAGGTGAAGGTCCCTAGCCCCAACATGCGGCCGCAGGCGCGATGAAAGCAATCAGCTAGGTCAAGCCAGGGCAGGGTGCTGCGATTCTCGCCTCGGGAGGCTGATTGGCCACAAAAGTGCATCTGAGTGAATAAGTTGTTTGTTTGTCCAGGGCATGGACACTGTTCGGGCAGCTCTGGCCAATCTGCCGCCCACAGGTACTCGGAGTACATGCCAACCTGGGAAGACTCAGACCAAACAAAGATTAACGGCCTCTTCAGCATGTCCATGTCCAGTCCCAAACAACAAACATTCTGGAGATATGCCGTCTGTGCCCCATCTCAATTTCTGCACCAGCACAATCCGTTTTCAGGAGTCGAGCCAGGAAGCAATCATCGAGATGTTGGTCAGACATGCCACGAGTCGGCAAACACCCCACCAGTTCACGGTCGCCTGTGGAGGGCCGACGGCATGTGCGCGGCACTCAAGAAAGCCGATAGTACAAACGCGAATCAAAGCTTCCACGAATGGTTTCGACCAAGGCGCTTCAGTGAACGCAACTGGACGATGTTCTTCACGCTGGCAACTCTTTGCTTGGAGGAGAAATCAACGCATGTGCTTGTGGCTTCAAATCAATGGCAACTAACAGGTGTGATTTTAGGTAGTTGTTTCAAGAACACACAAACAAACAAACAAACAAAAGAAGCTACCCTCAAACAATGACACACCGATATGAAGCTTTGACGATGCGTCCTTTCGTATGCGCCCAGGCCTCCTTTCGGGCTCTTCCCATGGCGAAATCGGCTTTTCGGAAGCACCACACTGTGGACTGCTAGCTTCCTCAAAGCTCGTCAAAGCAGCAAGGCTGTTGTGTTGCTTTCCTAGACTGACTTCACATGTGATGCCTTTGGGACATTGCTGACTGGTACGCGCTCTTGGGAAACCATGCGGCGTGTCTTGCACTTAAGTGAACCCAAAGCTCCGACAAACGGCTTCCTCGGATCTTTGCTCACGCACCATGCCAAGCCGGAGCCCACCCCAAAACACCTCGCCCGCTGCATGAAATTCGGGCACGCACCCTTTCGAACTGCTCCCCTTGCACGTCCCCGTTCTCCTTGCGCCAGCTTCAGCAGGAAGGCACCAGCTGCGCTCCCAGCTATCTGAGAGATCTGAGACTGGCACCAGGTCAGGCAGCCCTTCTCTCACATCCAGCCAACGCTTGGTACTCGGGCAGAACCTGGCGAGGCTCGCTGGCATCTGGGTCCAAGACAAGAGCCCTACTTCACTTTCAGCCAGAAACCATGCAACTGGACCATTGCCATCCTGTTTGACACCCAGCTTCATCAGTCACTCCCATTCTCTTCCGATTGTTCACCTAGACTGTTGCTTCTCAGAAAGTCTGCTACATGTTGAGGTCTCATATGTTAGTAACTGTTCAAGGGGTTCAACAATTACTAGCATGACACAATTTTGGCACCCAAAACCCCTTAAAAACCCCAAATCCCCTTTGAGCAGCACGTAATGATGAAAGTCAGATCAGCAACATCTTCGCGTGCAATGTTCATCCATACTGTGCCCTTCTCCGTGGAATGACCACCTTTGTGTCACGCTTTGCTTACAGCGATTTCCTGACATGCTTTATGTGAAAGGATGTCCAAAGGTTGCCTGCTCAGCTCGGCAAAAACAGCACGACTCATTGAGGCCAGCTGTAGCTAATCTCTCCAGAGCGAGATCAAACGCAGGGCCTCAGGCCCTTGGGCAAGTTCTCCGCCGAGATCTCGGCAGAAGAATCCGGCCGATCAAACAAGCAGGTTTGCACGATTGTTTTCATCCCGAGCCAGCCAAAGACCTTGACGGACTTCAAACGCACACTGCGATTTTTGTCGAAAGTAAGCTTTGGAAGTAGCGGAGAAACAGCTGGCAATTCTTAAATCCCGGTTCTCCACTTGGAGAACGTAAACCTCAGGTTGCGACGTGGCAGTTCAGCAGCCCCACCAAGGTTACGTTCATGCCTTCCTGAGACCCACGCCCGGGTTTGTCTGTTTTGTGAGGGACCCTTTTCGATGTTTCAAGGCAAACCGAAAGGAAACCATTCATTTTAAAGGAACCCCCATCTTGAGACAAACCCCCATGGCATGTGCAGCGTCCGTCAAAAAGGGATATTTGGACCAGAGGTTGGGCGGTTTCCGCGTACCTAACATGTTTTATTTGCTTTTCTCTGCCCTACCCTGCTTCGACTGCCTGTCGCCTTCAGCAGGGCGTCGGCGTAGCTAGGCATCACCGCGCCGCGCGCGCGCGCGCAAACTTAAAATACCCTATTTATAGCTGCATTGTAGATCCTCTGTCTTCCAGTTGGGATTCAGAGTACCCAAATTGGGGACCCCTTTGTTGGATGCTTTTTCAAGGACACCCAAGTACGGCTTCCATCCTTGCAGGTCCCTAATTTTGAGAAGTATCGATGTCATGTGCGGTTGCCTTCGTCCTTCGCCAACCGTTACACGGGTGCTACCAGGCCATTCGACTTGGGACCTTTGGCTGTGGATTGGTGGTTGGATCGGTGGTTGGATCGGTGGTTGGATGTCGGATTTGAATTCCTGGTTCTTGTGGACTGGTCAGTCGGCCTCGATCTGAACTTCGCATACGCGGCCCATCAACCAATCGTCCTGCAAGGCTGCAAGTCCGTTGTTTCAGTGAGATTTTTGGCAAGGTCAACCCATCTTACACATCTGACTCGATGCCCCACTGTTTGATTTTCTGAACTGCTCTCTGCCCGTCCTTCTTGGGCGCAAAGGAAACCGCCTTGAACTGCATGTAAAAGTGCACGAAGGGCGATGCTGCTACCTCATGCGCCCACACCTCCCACACCTCCCAACCTTCCGACTCGAGTGACGCACTCTGAGGCCAGAGCCACAGCCCCGTGCTTGCTCACCTTGTTCGGCTCGCGGAATCAAAGGCAAATGACGAGCAAGGCATCTCTGGACTCGAGAAAGTCGAGGGATCGTAGTTCGTGGTCTTGCCCAAATTTGCTTCCTTCTCACTTCTCACCCTCTTTTTCGTGTTTCTGCCATTTCCCCTACGAAACCGCCAAGGGTCACGAGTCCGGGCCACCGGCCGGCTTCAGTTCCTGGAAGCCCAGCGGAATACCTCGCACGGCGCGCGGAGCGCTCCCCAGGGCGCCGGGCGCGCGCTCCCGGCTGGGGCCGCCGCATTGCAACTCGCTGACCCATCCTCAGCGAGCTGCCCTCCTGGCCCTACTGGCCCTACTTGGTGAGCGTGCCGATTGGTTGGGGGAACTCCATTTGCCCCCAAGAACCAGGGGAGAAACAAAATACCACGGCGCCAAATCAACATGGAGTCTGCAAGGGGAAAGATGTGCCGAATTGATTTTTGAGGTTGGATTCCTTCTCAGCGTGTGCCGGTGGATCAAGAGATCCTTCCTATCAAATGCTAGGAGTGATGTTCTGGGGAAAATCATATCAGCTCGCACCTGCGATACTCCACTAGAATCCCTCGCGGCTGACTGGCTGACACCTGTGATGTTCCCCCCTAAAAGCCCCTCATGCCTGTGGTGAAGGCGATGATACATGGAAAAAGCCGCGCAATGTCTGAGGAATGTTCAAATTGTCCTGATTGATTCTAAACTTTCATCCAATGATCCCTTGGGCTTCGGGCGATGCAGCAGCATGCCGGCAGCACCCCGAAGGCCGAGACCTCAGCTTCAAAGGCCACTAGAATCTTGCTTCTGTTGTGTGAATGGTTTACTCCACATCAGTCCGAATTCCAGACATCAATGCACAACCTGTCAAGTGTCGCTATTCCTCGTCCTTTTCCTATACCATCACCACCCATCCCAAGCTGAGGAGTGGGGGGGGAGTCGAACGCGCACGGGGATTCGAGTCAAACGCGCACGGGGATTCCGGTCAAACAGTCAAACGCCGGCAGCAGTTGGTGAATGTCGCGGGGAGTCGGTGGTGTCGGCATTTCCAAGGTTCCTGGAGCCCCAAAAACGCAACGTAAGATTGGCACAACCGTGGCAGCAAAAGAGGCCACCCCCGGACTCACGCCTTTCGTGGAGATTTCGCAAAAAAAAAAAATCACCCCCCCCCCCCCGCAGCCAAACAGCCTGCGCACACTAATAACACGAGACCAAGCACATACGCTCGCACGGTCAACACCTGCTCTTTGCGCACGCTGCCCCAAGCCCAAACGCCATCTGAACACTGAAGAAGCCTCAAGGAGCTTTCGCCAACCGAGTCTTTGCAAAACGCTTTCGCGCGCTTTCGCGATGCAGGGTGTCCCTTTCGCCGAGGCAAATTCAGAATTCGATTGTATAAAGATCAGCGCTGCTCATTTGGCCCTGCGTGTGAGCATTGCAGCATGACGTGCTGTGTCGCGTGCTCCGCAATGATTTACCACCAGACACAAGCTTGCGCCGCTCTAAAAGAAGCTGCGCTGCCTCCCAGCGGTATCTGGTTGTCCGTTGTGGGGTGTTGTCAGGACCCTATAAGACGCCCCGGCATGGGCGGCAGCAGCAGCGACATCATCAGTCGCTTGGGGCGTTTTGTGACACCTGCCTCTCGCTTCAGCACCTTCTTCGGCACCATGATTCGTGGCTTTCCAAGCGCCGCTGCTCCCCACAAACCATTTTACCGCTATTTACACGCGTGGCCGTGCACCCGTACTTTTATGTTGGCGATGAAATATTTCTCATGTTCAGCTGTCAATCTCATGTCCTAACAGCACCCAAGAGCTGAGAATTGACATAGGAATATGAAGCAGACCCAACATGCCATGCCTATCTTGTCTCTGGAATCCTTTGTTAGGCGTATCTGTTGGCAACTTCGCGTTGGTCCAAAAATTGAGGAACCCTTCCACCTAACATGGCACCAAATCGTGGGATACCTTTAATCGGAGGGTTTTGGGGACAGCCCAAAAGTAATTGGGTAGGTTTTTTGGGGGGAAACCTTGTTGGCCCTTTACTTTAATATTACTAATCGTCTCCTGACATTAGTCCTTGCCAGACTTGAGCCCTTGTGCCCTTTGCGTCTCCTTCATTACTTCATTATCCCTTCTGACCAACAAGTTATTATCTGTCAAGCGTCGGATCAGACTGGCCAAAGCGTTAAAGAAGCACCTTGCATGCTCCGCGACGTCGAGGGGTCTCGTAAACGCGTCTCCCAAAAGAGCTCTGGGGCAGCAGCCCAGATTCCCCAGGTAGAAGGGGTGCAAGTTGATCTCCAGGCCTATGGCCCGACCGAAAGGCTCTAAGAAAAAACAACATAAAGCCCCAAGAAAGAAACAAAAGCAAGAGTTTGTGTTTGGGCACCACATGAGCCCCATGGCATCCTTGCCCAGTTGAATCTGAGCTCGGGGCGGCCGGTCACCTGCCATCGTTCAAGCTGGGCCTTTTTCTTTTGCCTTTGCCTGTTTCGTTTGCAGACTCCCAACATACGTCCGACGAAAATCAAATGCCCGAGTCGGAAAGGGGCCGCACTCTCGCACACTCTCCCAGGCCAACCGAGTGCGCGCGCTCTCCCGTGCACCTCACAAACAGTTTTGATCCCTTGAGCCTCCCCTTTGTCGAAGGTAGTGGGCCATGTGGGCCCTAAATGCAAATATGCAAGTCCAATTGAAGAGGAGAAAGCAACATCCAGCTTTCGGCAAAAACGGCACATAAACAGGCTTGGCGCACCAACAGGAAAGGGCTGCGTTTCAGTCGCAGCTTCTTCGGCCACTTTGTCTGCACGCGAAATGAGGCAGGGCTGAGGCTTAGTGAGATCACAGGCATTCGAAATGCCGCACGTTTGACGTGACTCCTGACAGAAAACCCCCAAAAGACCAGGTTCCTGCACAAGGGTGTCTTTTCTTGAGAGAGCCCTTTTGGTTGCTTTTTCTTGGGAGGCCAAGTAGAAACCTACCATTTGGAGGGTGCCCAAACTCTGAGACAAACGCACATATCATCGAATGTGTGAGGAAAGCGCCCAATCTTCCCGAAGGCTCTTGGCAGCCATCTCGATGCTTCGGAAGGAGACCAAAGACTCAGCACGTCTCGGATCTCGCAGCTGGCTCTGTGCTGTAGAGTTTTGCCTATCACAAGCACTCAAAGACTCATGACGGGTGCATGTCACTGACAAAGGCGAGATCTGACTCAGGACCAAGCGACAAAAAGATCCATGCCGTTGTTGTTTTTTGTTTTTTTCTGTGTGCGTCGACTTGGATGCGGAACCACGTCCCATCTGAGGCAGGTGCAACTCCAGGCACGTCCAAGGACTCCCGCGCCTGGACAGAGTGCCAAGAACAGGTCGGAACCGGTGGGAACTGCTGTGAGTTGGAATTAACAATCCCTATGAGAAGCACAAAAAGAAATTCAGCGTTTGCTACGGATAGGGTGCAAGGGGCTCTTTCTTGACACGCATTAGGAAAAGCTTGCGCTGAGGTAGTGAAGGGCAACGAATCGAACGGTTGGAGCAGGCCGCTTCACCGGGTGAGACGTTGCTATCTTCAGCCCCAACTCACAGGCGCATGAATAATCCCAATCTTTCGTCCTCAAAGTCATGTCGATCAGGTATGGAGCACCAAGGTGGCTCACTGCGATGGCCCCAGAAAATAAGCCGTCTGCTCTTAGGATCTCGTAGGCAGAGTCATTGAGAATCTTGCGGCACCTCATCCAGCAAGAGGGAGGACAAGAGGACAAGTGCAAAGGCGCAAACTGGGGTGGGCCAACGGGGTGCGCAGACCCGTAACAGCGGCTCTCCTTTGGGATTTCCAGAGGCCCTGACCCAACAGCATTCTCCAGCATGTGGGCAGCATCCTGCGTAGCTCGACGAGTCAAACTCATGGCCATAGCTCCCAAAAAGCGCTTGATCTCAACTTTGGCTTTCCCCTTTCAGTGTCAATGTAGCACATGCTTGACTTCTTACAGATCTCTGCAGAAAAAGAAAAAAAAGCGGGGGGTCTGAGGCTGAGTGCCAATTCCTCACTTGCTTTCTCGGCGTGTGCTGAGCCGCGATCCTCGAAGGAGATGCACTCTTTGCCTCGCAGCCGTGGGAAGCAAAGATTGGCAAGAACGAGGAGGAGGCAGGCCAGGGACCCTATTTGTGTCTTTTTTGAGGGTACCCATTGTGTTGCGTGTTTTAAAGGAAGCCAACATGAAAACCTCCATTTTTGCTGGAGGGGGGTCTCATAAAACAGGACATACCCATTTTCAGAAACACCCAATCCAAACTATAACAAGTGTTTGTCGTTCCGATTCTGAGGCTCCGTTCGCAGCAGCTCCACTTCTGGGTTTGGCTTGAACGGCCTCAGATCGCTGAATGCGTGGCTTGACAGGGAGCTCGTTCCAGCCTTGCCCACAAAATGCCGGCTGAGATCAAAACAGGAATGGGGATCCCTGTTTTACGAGAACCGGGAGAAATGCGGGGCATGCAAGTGTGCTGGTCGGCGACAAGACTTCCAGCTCAACCGCCCTTTGCAACGCTTCAATTGGCGGCACCTTGAGGTCCCAACTTTTGAGCCAGGGGCATCTGTCCTGGCGATGTCTTGAATCTCCGAGTCCCTTCTGTGCGCACCAAATCCGAAAAAATGAGATGCCAACTCGTCTCTGAAACCAAGCAAAGGCCAACCACTAAACCAAAATCAAGTGCAGCATGTGTCAAAGTCAGGGCTTTACACTGGCAATCGGTAGGAAACCAACCCTTCGAAGAGCTGCCCCAATTGGACACATTGCCACTGGCTAGGACCTTTGCAATGCCCAGGAGCCCCCGCCTTGGTCACAGCTCTAAACGATTCAGGCGACCCATGCTGAGCATGGCGCTACCCCAACCTGTCGGCAATTGATGCTATTCACCTTCACCTTGTCTGCACATGGCGTCATCTGAGATACTTCAGACTTCAAAGATCTTGTTGCAACAAGCAAGAAAATGCACGCTCAGGAAAAATCAATGAAATCAGCGCCTTGTCAAAGCAAAACTATAACCAGGCAGAAGTCAGAAGCAACCAGCGATCGGATGACAAACAACTGAAAATAGGGATGGTTCTTTGTGGAACAACCACCACTGCAAAAAATATCCCATCTGGGGGTCACTAGTAGCGGAGTATGGTGGACACCAGCGAGATGTCATGTGAAGACCCTTTTTGGCGGCTCTTTCTTGCCTTGGGAACCCGCTCTTGCCTAAGACAGGATTGCCAGTCGTTGCAAGACTGAATGAGCGGCGACTGGCAAGAATCTTGTCAGCCCGAAGGCCCAACCAAGCACGGAGTGCGCTGCCTCATTTTCTGCTGCTCTCACTCTCTTTATCTCGCTCTCTCGCTCTCTCTCTCTCTCTCGTTCGATCTCTCCATACAAGAAGGGATGGACCAAATTGCGTAGTGTCAAAAGGCTCCAAGGCCGTTCAGGCCTCTAAGCATATGAGGCCCGTGACTGCGCTGTCTAAAAAAGTTATCTATGATATTCTAGCTCTGCAAAAGGGCAAAGGCCATTGCCAGGACATGGATCGTGAACACACCGAGTCGCCAAGAAAAAGACCTCAAAAAGATCGGCTTCTGGAACGCAGTGCCCGCACGGTTTGTGTAACTAACCAAACTGTACCCTGAATGTTTGCCCACAGGGCACACTACAAGGAAGCTGGAAACACAAAGGATGCTGCTGCCGCTTGAGGGAGCTCAGGTGCAGGCCGACTCTTAAATCGCGTGTAAACCTTGCAACCCCAATCCCTAAATCTTCACGTTAAGCTTCAGATGGCTGATGGATCAAATTTGTCGTTCAGTCGAAACTGCTGTCCCGCAAACTAAAGCTCCTCCAAGTGGCCAGCCCTGGTCTCGTTTTGCTTCCCAAAACCATCGAAGTCGTTTACAGCGAAACCATGCGGCAGGCTCAACTCCTTCCTCGCACGTGATTCGGTCAGCAAGGGTGAGACTCCGTTCAATGGCTGTCCCGGCGCCGGATCCGAACCTGAGCCGTTCCACTGGGAAATTTGGGTTCGACGCTGTGAAACTGCAACGCTTGATCAGAAGTGTCCCTATCAGGCGTGCCGCATGTTGAATATTGGCTACTAGTAGCGTCCAAAAACAGGCCGGCGTGCAAAGGTCGGCGCCAGCTGTGATCGGCCCTTGGGCATGCGGGCATCCCGCTCGGCGACCTTGTCAGACACCTGCACTTCGGGGCCCATTCGGGCCCAGCGCTCGCCCATGTTGCCTTTGAAGCTCTGAAAAAGGTCCCTCGTTTGGTCAAGACCAACTCCCTGCGGCTCGTGTTTCTCAACCAATGCCTCCTTCTTCAGGCGCTCCCTTTCGTTGGCGAACTCCATGTCAAGGCGTTCGTCCTCGCAAGGCGGCAGGCCCCAAGCAAGCCAAATGATCCCAAACTTGGACAAAGGCTGTAATGTCATTATCTGTCCACTAAACCTACATCAGGCAGCTCAGGTCTCCCCATCCCCCGCTATGCGGCCCCTGCGTGGCCCGTCCTCGCCCGGCTGGGACTCCTTCTTCTTCCTGTACTGCCCGCACTTTCAGCGGCAAATCGAAAGCAAACCCCCAAGAACACCTTCAGAAATCTACGGCCACTTGCAGGCAGACTTGCTAGAAAGGTCAATGAAGGCACACGATTTACCAGGATGTGCAAAACCGTGACCTCCCCGGGCGTGTGTCATCTCCAGCATGGTGGGGGATGTCAGTTCACGCGTCCCGTGCTCGTGCAGCCCTTGAACTCCGGGAAAATTATTTCGGAAAGATTCCAACGATGTGTGCAGCCACAGCAAAATGTCAAATAGAGAATGATAAATGGCTTCTCCTGAAGTATAATGACATGGGCATGTTTGGCCCGCAAGCTGGTGATCTGCATGTCCAAACCTCCAGTAGCTGCCCAATCTGAAAAGAGACTTTGACGGTGAGCCCAAACAGCCCAGGGCTCGCTGAGGCCCCGGACACTCTGTCATCAACCTTACCCTGCGAAAGAAAGCTGACAGCACAGAACCCAGACAATGGTATCTAGGTGTCAAAACAGCTGGCGCTTGACAACATGAATGCTACTGACAGGACCGCATGCACGCAAACAAGCTTGAGCGCTCGTTCATCTTTGTTTGTTGCTGCGCCCAATGGCACTCTGCACACCAGGAACAGCCCCAGCCAAAAACTCTTGGCCACACCCTCACTTGCACTCTCAGTCTCACCATCTTTGCACAAGGCCTCACCCGCCTTGCAGCACAGTACCCCAATCTCTGCGACTACTCCGCACCCATCTGAAGTTAGACCCCGCATAGCTTTCAGCTGAGCTGACTATGAGGCTCTAGCTCGAAGCCTAAAAACCCTTCACACGTGTGTCCGAGGCAGCCGCTTGATCCTGCGTCACCACCCGGCAGTTGGAGCGCAGGAACTCCTCAGGGATGGATACATCTAGTTCAGGAAAAGCAATATGGGCAAGGATCATTTAAACAATTGGGATGGGGTAACTAGGATGGGCTGTGGATTCACAGAGGGAAAGACAAAGACGCTTGGATCTGATTTTGACACTGGGCGGCAGTCCCTGCCAATGTTGCCTTCAAGTTGGGCGATCCACAGCAAAGTCGGACGGGGCTTCCTCGAGAAGCAAGGTGTGTTTGTGAGAGAGGTTGCCAGTGCAATTACCCGAGCAAGTCGGTGTCAGGTTTATCTTGGAAGGAAGGGGTGAAGAAAGTTTCACACCACGACCACTCCCATCCGCATAGGCCCGCCTTGTCATGCAACAGTTTGCCCTGCTCCGTGAAGACTCGGTTGGTGGCCTCGTTGGTCATTTTGATGAGCCTGGCGCTGCACTAGAACGGCTGGACCTCAGGAAATCTGTTTGAGAAGCCTGCCAAGAGAAAATTTGAATCCACTGATTTCAGCATATTAAAACTCACCTGTAAGAAGGCTTACCTTTTGGGGAAGGTACTGGCGTGCACAATGAGTAGCAAGCACTAGATCCAAATGCCATGTTGAAGGAAAATTGAGCGAACCCTAAAACATCGGCTGATCCCGCCTGGCATCTGGCATCTCCGCATGCGCGCGGTTAAGGAACTCCTCCACAATGCGGACCTCGTTTGGGGAAGACTCGCATGTCAGATTGTCGAAAGCAGGCCCAAAGGTGACATTTTGGGAAGCGGGGCCTAGATTCTGACGGATGAGAATGGTTGAGCGCCTTCTGCACATCTGCCGCCCGAAGGCAAAATCCATTCATGTTTGGATTTGTTTATGTCCTTTCTTGAAAAACTACATAATATCTTATGCTTGCTTTAAACTGTAAGGTCCCATATTCCTTTCTTGGAGGTGGCACAGCTTGCATCTCTGCCATATGTCTGGGCCAGGGAAGCAGTCGCTGGCATTGAGCGAGCCGGCCAAATGCGTGAAGAACGTAGGCAGGTCGGACCTCACAGGCACTCGACAGGTGACGTCCAGTCTGGCTGAGACGTGGCTTCAATCCCTTGCCTGTTCTGCCCCACGCCTTCACTGGCAAAAGGTCAGCCCTGTGGCCAGCTTCGCAAAATCCACATAATATGTTGTTCCGGAAAAAAGGATCAGCAAGTTTGAGGGGGATGGCCAAAATGGCAGGTCCTTGCTAGACCCTGGTTTCACTTTGCCTTGAGGGCTCCCCAAGAGCTCAGAACAAATATTTCACACATCACATGAAGGGTTGTCAAAACCCGAGAAGCCATTTTGTCAACCCGCAACCTCGGCATGCTTTGAGTGTAACCTTTTTGGCCTCATTCCAACGGGTCGCGCGAGCCGCCGTCAAAAAATCAGCTGCTACAGGTGACAACCAGTAAGTTCGCCCTTGTCACATTCTGTGTTTAAGCTTGTCACAGTTATTTCCGCATTCACCTGGGTTCTGACCTCTTGACCATATCAAATTTTCAAACCGAATGGGTGTTTAGCCTACCTGTTCCAGGGTCCCGCGCACATCCTGCACCTGCGGCATCTCCCGGACTGGTGCCTCAGGGTTTCCCAAAAAAAACACGCGCACCTGGACAAAATGTGATTCGCTGCCCAGGAGAATTGCTTCGAAGTTCCCTTTCAGCTTCCCTTCACGCCATCCAAAACCAACATCCTTTGTCGGGAAATTCCCTCTGGATTGAACACACCTTTGCACCCGAAAAGGATTTCATGCTGGCATGTTGGCCTGAAAAGGCGGGGTGGCCGCTTGAAAGGGACCAACTGGACGCAATGGAGAACACGCGCCATGTCCTCGTCTCGTGAATCAACACACTGCTGTCCTCCCACAAAAGGGCTCTCAGAGCACCCCTGTGTGTTGGACAATCGGTCGATTGAGCGAATGAGGTGAATGACCGAGTCTCCCCCATGCTTCAAGTTTTCTCGAGAAACCACGCAACTTTGCTGCCGTGTGAGTGAAGCCTTATCTTGAATCTGCTTGGCGTTAAAAACTTGCAATAACGTTTGCGCAGATTTCAAAAAGAGCCATCCTGCATCGCAAAGCCAGGAAACAGAGAATTGTTGCCAAGCATTGCTTGTGGGCCCACAACCGTGGAGTACTCGCAGTAGGACCTGCAAGATTTGCACGCTTGAATCAAGTCCTAGTGACCATCACCATCATTCTTTGAACTGCAATATCAACCTGAGGTCAAACATAGCAATGACGCGCGCGTGCGGTTGGTATATGATGCCACCATCCACAGAGTTCTGCTGCATCTGCGTGGGATGGTTGGCAGCAAGAGCAGCCAGCAGCAAGCAGCAAAAGCAAGGGCAAATCCAGCCTCCACACGCCACGAAATGCCGCAAAGCCCGAAGAAGGGATAAGGCACCTACAAGCCCCAAGTTCCCTGTACCACCGCAGCAAAATAAGACAACAAAAAGAAACCTGAACTGCCAGGCCTGTGGCATCGCCTGCCAAGTCAGCCGCACTGATGATGAGCCGTGAGATCCTGCAAAGGCTTGGTAGGAAGACCTGGCTGTGGCTCTGGCAGCGCAGCCCTGGTTGAGCACCCTCACGGTACACATCAGGATTGCAGGTGTGTGCGACTGGCCGGCGCGCTCAATGTGAATGAGCCTGGAGCAAGCGCACAAGCCCACTCTTGACATAGTGACCATTCTGCAGGCATCGCATCTCAAAACTGGGCCACACATTGCGGCTGATGGCTATTACATAGGCGTCGGCACACGTGATGCAAGGCGTGGCCAAAGCAAACGAAGGGTCGACCTACAGCGGTGGCAGGCTTGCGCAGCACCCCTGCAGACTCAGGTATCGTTGTTGCTGGTGACAAGCAGGCAGCGGCAGGGCAGCCAAAGTCTGGTCACGAATTGGGGTTACAGCGCACATGTGGAAGATGTGCGGCGGTATGTGTGTCTCCTGCAACTTTGAGTTCCACCAGATCGAGCGCATGTCCACCTCAGGTGCAGCCAAAAAGCGCTTGGACTTTTGTCGGCTGAACCTGCAGCCGGTTTCCGGAGATTTCCTTACTGCTCAGCTTGAAGGTCAAGGGGCGCAAATACATGCCTGCCAGCAAGCTGGCAAGAGCTCCCACCGCGCACCTATAGACAAACTTTGGTTTGGGGGTCAGGCACAAAACTTTGCATGAGTGGGACTCTGATGCCTTGCGCCGCCGCCGAGCTGCTGCCTGGAGTGTTTTGCTTTTTGGGGCCGCCTGCCCACGCATGCAAAAAAATGTGAGCAGTGGCCTTACCATGTTAAAAAATTATTGTCATCGACATTATCCCTGGCAAGGATATGTGACCTTGGCAACCTCGCGCGTAGTAACCGTATGTGTCAGCTGATTCAAGCAGGCCTTGTCCTTGGGGTCCAAGCAAGACCCCTTGTGATAGAGAGCGCGTCATCCCGAGAACTCTGTGTTGGCAGCCGCCTGCTTCAGAGCGCCCTATCATCCTTGAGCATCCGGCTAGGCCCGTCACAAGTCACAGCTCCAGCATCTGCCGACTCCCCGCCCCTTCGCATACCCGGCGTGCGTAGGATCTCAGTGAAAATGAGGCCAAGTTGCACCCAAAACAACACTTGCTTGTGACGCTGCCAGAAAGCGAGCGGATGCTGCAATCCACCCGGGTTGCCGCGAGGGATTTGCCCCCACTTGCCAAAACCACTGGCAAATCCGGCTCTAGCGTGTGCAACACAGCACAGCTCAAAGATTACCCGAGCACGCTTTGCCATGGGTTCGCACGAATCTTTTATTGTGCAGCCGCTGTGTGCATGCAACACACGCCACGAGCACGCAAAGCAGGCTCCTGGCTACCGTTAATCACCCCTTCACTTCAAGAGTTGCTGACTCCGAAACCCTTCGCTCAAAGGACTGTGGTCTGCTTCAGTTCCGCAAATTTGGACTGGCTCTGATTTGCGATACCTATGTCAGCGATTGTGCCTTTAATCAAAATATCAAGCTTGCTAGATGAGGATGTTGTCTGCTTGCTATTTTCTGCGAGCAAGCAACTACTTTCAGCATGGATAAAACCTCCATGGGCGGAGTCTTCAAACGCGCCGCCTGATCAATCAGGCTGTCATTGTCTGGTCTCCAAGTACTTGAGTGCTGGCTTGAGGGCTGGATCCTTCTGGCTTTCGAACCAAAAACCCAGGATGGACATATTGTCCCAAAGTAGCACAAGCTGTCAAAAGTGATGAACGACTTTATAATCAGAATCCTTTTCCAACCCGCGAAAAGCTCCAGCTCCCTATCTTAAGGAACCTATGATGGAAGTGCATGGTTGGCGATGCCGACTCTGAGCCCGAGCTCGGCACCAGGGATTTGCCGAGCTTCTGCGCATAGCCTCGTCTCAAATGCTTGCACTTCAAAAGTGATCTCAAATTCGTCTAATTCATTCTGGCACGCCGCCATGTCATTGGGAACCAGGTCACCCGGGTTTCTCGACAGAGTTGGCGATTGTAAAGACCGGCCCGTCTGAGGCGGCCGCGGATGAGACTGTCCACCAGCAGAGTGCTGCCCTTCAACCTCTCCCGCACATCCTGACAAGTTCCGTCGCCAGGGGTTGACATAACCCTGCAATTCACCCAGCCTTTTCTTACCCCTTAAAACTCCAAGCCCTGGGGAAGTTAACCTTTTACAGACATATAGCCCATGTTACCCCAAAAAAGTTGAAAAGTTGTGTTTTTAAGAGGTAAGTTTTCAAAGCCGCTGTCCACTACTTGCGGACAAGTGCTTATTGGGTTTGTTTCCTCCAAAAAGGGTACCTAGGGTTTGTCGACTTGATTTCTCCAAGACACCAACGGCCCTTTTCAGAGGATGAGATCAAACCTTTCAAGGGATGCATTTTTCCTCCCAGCAGTGGCTACTTTCTTGGCCCTGACCCGACGTGTGCCTTAGGTCTCCAAGCGCATTTTGTACAAACTCCGATCCTTTCCCCGGCCGATCCGGGGCCAAGGCCGCATGATCCCGACGCGCGTCTTCCAGCAGCTGCTCGAACTCCGTGATTTCCGTGCCGATCCCTGGCGACTGTCACAAAGAGACCGAGGGATAGGGTTGATGTAACTACCCCGTCAGACATGCCCTGCATATGGCAAGCGCGAGCAAGAAAAATGCCAAATGAGTACCTGAAGACTTGCCTTCCGCCTGCGTGCGAATCTTCACCCACTCCGCCTCTTGTCTCCGGCTTGGCATCCACCAGCGCCTCGAGGCAAGGTGCCAATACGGCCGGCCTCGCCCTTTCCGTGTGTGTGTGTGCTGGCTACGAGCATGAATGAAGATGGTCATGGCTTACGCAGTTATATCTCTACGGGCGCGCAAAAAACAACTCCTTCTCGACGTTGTCTCCAGAGTTTTGACCAGCAGGCTTGGCTGTGGCCGGGAAAAAGTGAGGGAGTCGCGATTCTCTCCAAAGTCGTTTGGACCCCCTGTGTCAGGTCCCAAGTAGATGAGATCGGTGAGATCTCATCGCCTTCCAAGCACGTCCTCTCAGCCATCCGTTTCCCAAAATCGCAAAATATTCTTGGTAACAAAATGAAAAGTGCGTCTGCTGCGTGGGAGGACGCCCAATCGCTCGAGTTTGCCACTGCCAGCCCAGAGCCGCGCCCAGAACCAGTTTCGCCGGGGTTCCGGCATCCTCTCGTGGCCGGCTGGCCTGGCCATAGCGACGGCACCGGACACTTTTGCTGCGGCCACGTGTCTCAAAACAAGAATCGTCCAAACGGTTGATTCGCAGATTCTAGATAAGGCAACCCCCATCATTCCCTCGATCCTTCTGACTCCCAGCAAAAGGGCGTTCCCCCATTTGAAGACTGCCGGCAGCAATGACCCCATTCTTGGTAGCTAGCAAGGCTGGTGAATGCAGCACAACGTTCCTTTCAAGCAGTGTCCAACAGTCGTTATCTCCCTTCCCACCCCTACTGGAATATCAAGCCCCAGCCCCCCCAAACCCCCGAACCCCCAAACCCCCGAACCAACCCTCCAACCAATCCACGACGGCTCGTCTGGCGACTCGCGTCACGCCTCCTCCTCCTGGAGCTGATGGAGCCGCCCCTCCGCCTCTCGCACGGTGTTCCGCAGCCTTCCATCGGTTGCTGGGTGGCAGATTTTCTTCTGGCCGGAAGTGTTCTTTCGCCCAAAGGGGGTGCGGCCCATTTGAGCCCTGATAGTTTGCGGATGGACGTTGGCTTGTGTTGGTGGGGTTGGGCGAAAGGAATTCCAATCGAGGATAGATATTTTATCCTTTTGCTCTCAATCAACGACGTGGTGTCCGAAAACGGGAAGCTCGTTTGGATGGTGTCTAAAGGGAAACTGTCTGGAGTCCAATTCCTATTTTACGCAGGATTCTATGTCCTCACTTCCCATGCATGATAGTCAACACTACAATTTCCTGTGGATTTGTGTGCCGGGCTTGAAGAGATCCCAAAAAGGGTCCCAAAAAATGCAGCTCTTCGACTTGAAATTATCCTATGCAATAACCTGAAAGCCGGTGCCCGTTGCCGGAAAACCTTTGCACTTTCCGAAGAGGGAGGATAAAATGTCCAAAACAGACCCTGCGGAAACAAAGTGTTGCAATCCGACAGGATTCCGATTTGAATTGGCACAGCCCCAGAAAGCGAGGCTATCGGATACTCAATACATTCTGTGGGCGTTGCCTGACAATGCTCAATGCTCAGCATGACTTTGTCAGAAGCTCTGAGGCATGCGCAGAACTCAAGAGCTAAGTTACAAACTCCATGGAACATAACCTGTCTTCACGCGTGTCAAAGTCACAACTCTTTTGTCATGCTCATGAATCCCCAGAAGGAACACCATGGTTGTGCAAAAACCCCTGAAGGGCTGATCAACAAGATCGTTCGACCCAGGCACTGTTTTCTGGCACAATTAGCTTGCGGGCCATGAGCTTCGGCAGCTTTCGGGGCCCACGCTGCTCGTGCTCCGCATCACGGTTCAGGAACCTCGGGGGAGCTCTCTCCATAGAGGTCAAAGCCGCTTCGAAAGCCAAATTTCGGGGAGAGGAATGAACATAAATATACATAAATGCACAGCTTGTGGCCTGCCTTAAGAGGGGGAGTTTAGTACGTCTCCCTTTCTGGTGCCCACTCCCATCTTTGCATCCTTGGGTGTGCCAACAGCGTCCATTCAATTCGGTGGTTCCACAAAGTGAGAAGCGCGAACCTCCGGAAAAATAAGAGCAACATAGCCAAGTGGCCCACGTTCTGTCCGACTTGCTGGCAAACTGAAGCTCACATGCGACAAATTCGTTTTGAGCAGGGTGCTCTCGCTGCGGTTTCGTGTGTGACCTGACTTACTTGCGACGATGTCAAGCGTCGGGGCAATAGATCGAGGGTTCGTGCAGGAGATGGTCGGGTCATGAGGTGCATTTAACCAACCGCTTCACCTGACTCACTTGCAACGATGCACAGGACTGCCTCTCTTTTGGGGTGGGTCAAATAGCCTGCTGCCGCACCGTGCAAGTCCCTCCGTCGTGCGTCACGCTTTCCAGCGGACACCCAAGTTTGGTGAAACATCCCGTCCTTCTCTACTTGAGGTTAGAAGCTATTCTGCAGAAGAGCCGCGTGCGACAAAAGCCATCCTGAAGTGAGCGTTGCAGCTGACAAACAAGCTGAAAAACACCACAAGCATTCAGTGCAAACTCACAGCAGTCTCAGCCAGGGTCTCAAACGCTAATACTTCGCTGTAGATTAAATTGACCACCTAATTGACGCTCCAATTCCAAGGAGTGACTTTAAGAGCAAGCTGTTCCTCCTTCGTTCTCCATTACTAAACTGCCCTTTTGGTATCCCAATAATGGAAAGCTGTCCTTTGCCACAACAATGACAATGGACATAGGCCTGCCAGTGTCAAAAGTTAAAAGCAACTCAGGCACAAGGAAGAGAACAAGAGTCACAAGCGAGGTACCGAGGCTTCTTCATCATCAACATCATCATCATCATCATCATCATCATCATCATCATCATCATCATCATCATCATCATCATCATCATCATCATCATCCATCATCATCATCATCATCCATCATCATCATCATCATCATCATCATCATCATCATCATCATCATCATCATCATCATCATCATCATCATCATCATCATCATCATCATCATGCCATGTGTTGACTCTACCATCAACGATAGCGCTTGGCTCAACAGCGCCTCGCCAAGACTCGATTCAAATCAACCCTTCTGCACTGGCACCTCAACCCCCCGAGCATTCAGCCCCGCGCTTGTGCACAATATCCATGACGTCTGTCAGGCCTGTGACCTCCCGGATCCTTTGAAAGCCATCCTCAGTGGCCTGGAGGGCAGCAACAGAATTATGTCAGATACATGATTGAATCGGTTGCACTCCCTTGGTTTGAAAAAGGCCAGCAATTGCATGAGCTCGTCTTTTGTCCTCAAACATTCAAATTGGTTGCCACTAATTGGAAAAACTGTCTCCTTGTCCAACGGCCGAAAAGCTTATAGGGCAAACCAACCAGGAGAGTTGAATACTGGCACGTGATTTCAAGTGGGTTCTTGCAAAATGGAGCCCAGTTGCCAATCATGTATCCCCTGATGCTTAGAAGTTTAGCAGCACTTTGCAGCTTGCCCTTCACGCCTGACTTTGCTCGGCTTGGTCGAAGGTCAGGCGCTGCAAGCAGTTGCCTTTCGGCCACCGCTAAGCCGACACAGCACTAGGTATCATGCGGTTTGCACTTGTGGCTTGCCACAAGTTAGGTTTCTCGAGCATGTCTGTCCCCTTCAATGGCATTCATCCAGCAGGCGTTGTTTAAGTTCAAAAAGCCCTCCCCAGCTACCAAGACCTCTGTCCCGTGGCGTCGGCGCTCCAGCGCCGGGGAGGGAAGGAAAGTGTCAAGGGACCAGTTGGATCAACGAACGCGAGTAACAATCAAGACTGAAAGGTGTCAAAGAACAATGACCCTGTTCCCCTTTTCCAGGTTGAATTTGGCTCAAGCCGAACTGCTCGTGATCGATCAATCAAACCAACGAAAAGAAAAAATAAATATCCCAACCAATGACACATTCCGATCAGATGTCCACGATGTGTGTTGGATTGTGTTCCATCCATTGTGTGCCGTGGTTTCTGTCACCCGGCAATGGCCACAAGCCTGTAAGCTTCTCGATGGCGTAGATCTTCCTTGCATGCTTACATTGCAGGCAAGGTGACTTCAATTCGGGGGCGAGCCTGTCGGGTGTGATCCTACGCAACTGTAAAGGAAAGACCTTATTCTAGCCCACGTCAATGAAGCTTGGTATTTGAAGAAACAACTATCTTGCACTCAATTCTCAGAATTCAAAATGTTTGAAACCCCTCAAGCGCCGTGTTGCACCTCGTGCAAATCGATACGACCGGTCCAACAGCCAAAACAAGTTTTGTCTTTACAAAAAAAAAAAAGACACGCAGACACCCCTCCTCCCTCCCTCTCCCCCCACGCCAAGCTCCTGTAGCGGCCGGCAGTCGCCTCGAAGGCTTCTGTGGCTGCCTGAAGGCGCGAGGCGCAATGCCGGAGCTCGTTTTCCTGTGGACAGCATCCTGCACCAATTAGGTGTACTTTGCACACAACGTCTCTTGCTGTCTTTTGGGGATTTATCTTGTAATTCTGGTCAATTCGTGCTTCGTCTGTGTGTGTGTGTGTGCCTGTTTTCTTGTTCTTCTTCTTGTTCTTCTTCTTCTTATTCTTCTTCTTCTTCTTCTTCGTCTTCTTCTTCGTCTTCTTCTTCTTCTTGCCCTGGTTTATCGTTGTACCTGCATGCTTGTACAGGTTTGTTGGGGGATGGCCATGCCAAACACAACAAGTGCACAGGCCCAACTACTTGGAAACCTGTCAGGTGAAAGTCAAGGCCCTCTCTTGCCACCTCTGTCGGAACATGAGTTTTGGGTGTCATGGCATTTTGAGCTTGTCCTCTTCAATTTGGGACGCGATTCACGGCTCACTCGATTTGGGTAAGCTTGCGCCCCCCGCATTGGAACCCATTGGAGCGGCCTCCATGGCCACCTCGTAGCGCCAGTTCTCGAAGTCCTCCCCCTGGCTCACGTCCTTCTTGCGCCTGGCAAAACAGCACCGAAGCGCAAAAAGAGAGCAGCCGGCCTGCGGCTTTTTGCCAAAGTAGCTTCAATCTAGCAAACAAAATGCGCAGGAGCAACTCCTTGAAGACATGTTACGTTTGTTGAGTCATGAACCTCCAGATTTGGGGGTCAAGCCCTGACACTCAGCCCTGCGGCCTCTCGATGGCAGAGGAGAGGTCGCTAATGGCGGTGGTGCAGACCATGCGCTCAAGGTGCATGTCCTCATTTTGTCTCTTGATAGCCAGAAACGCAGGGAAGACTCGCAAATGCACCTTGGCGCCAATCCGGTTTCAGCAACATTGCTGGTACTTCTGGGCATGGCACGTGTCTGACCTCTTTTATCGTAGAGCAAGACGCTCAGATACCCAGACGGGAAACTGGGTGCCACACAACTGGGTGAGGGAAACATTTTGGGTCATTTGACTCAAGTTAAGATCTAAGCATTCCTTGAGCTGCAGCCCTCGAGGTTGGAAGACGCTTGGTCTCTCGCTCATCTCTCGCTCATCGCGCTCTCTCTCTCTCTCTCTCTATCTCTCTCTCTCTCTCTCTCTTTGTAGGCTAACATCTAGTTTGACGCAGTGAAGGCTGACATTAATGCGGTGCAATTGAGCGTTTTCAGCCCCATCGCCAGCGCGTCCTGCTCCAGAATTTCCAGCTTCACAATTTGCCCCACCTCTCGCAAAACGGCAAGCCATCGCTCCCCAAAAAATCCTCCCTTGGTTCCGCGAACATGAAACCCTTCCCCCAGAACCTGAGATGGCAAAAACGTCCGGCAAAGCCTCGCCTCTGTTGACCCATCTCCCTGAGCCGAAATCCTGTATACCTCGACTAGTATATTATTGATTTGCGGGCAGTGTACCTCGACTTGTCCGCCGATCCGCCTTGTCCTCGTTGACCCGGCGGCTGAAGTGCTGCTTCGTTTCCACCTCCCGGGTCTTGCGGTGCAGGTAGCCTTCCATCAGAGACACCTTGCCGGGAGCACAAAGCGCAAAGCGCAGAATGAATATCATCCAGTTTCTGTCACCAAGCTCGCTTCACATGAATGACCCTCAACCGTGAGCTGCGAACAGGGAGAAAATGAGGGACGAATGCCAAGCTGCTCAAAACTGCCAGGGAAAGACAAACATAACGAAACACGGGAGTTGGCCCAGGCTGGTTTGCCGCGGCCTTTTGCTGAAGGATGTTCTGCTCGCGGATGAGTCGTTCCACCTCGGGTTTGTCCTTTTCTTGGAACATGCCCCAAATCGCAGCGAGCGTGAATGCCTCGGAAGCGCCCTCGCCGTGTGTTGCCTACCCCCCGCGGCCTCCCCATAGCACCAATAGCACCAAGAAGTCTTAAGGGTCCATAATGAAATACAAAGACCAAGCAAATCACCCACTTCCAAGTGGCCATGTGCCGGTACACCTTCTGCGTCTCCAGCGCCTGCTCCAACTCCACCCCGGCCTTCACAAGCGCCAAACGGGGGCGTGCTCTGAACCAAAGGAAGGCCCCGGGCCCCGGTAGATTCGGGACCATAAACAAAAGAACTCCCTGATTTGGCGAGGGGCGGGGTTGGGTTTGGTGTGGAAAGTGCAGCTTGGCTTTCTGTAAAACCAGGAAGCGGTGTGTCCTCAAGAAAGAACAAGTCCGGAACCCACCCTGAAATGCCGTTGCAACACACCGTCTTCTCACAGAACACTTTGCAATGACTTCGGAACAAGTATGTTGTACATCTGAATGAAACTTGCGGCTCATGCTGGCAACCCTCACATGATCCGGACGGCAAACCGACAACTGGAGGTTGCAGGCCCGCCCTCCCCTTGAAGAGCCCAGAGTCTGGAAGCAGATTTTGCCCACTGTTCGCAGGCCTCCTTGAGCTTGTCAGAGACGTGCTTGCGGTCGAAGCCATGGTAATGGTCCTGGTCCTAGCTGCATGCGGCCCAATCCACCTTTCTGGGGCATTCCAACAGTGAGGTCCCAGCAGTCACGACCATGAGATCCCAAATGAAACTTGGCACGGTTTCCGTGGATATTTCAAACAGACCAATCACAAACTCTGATAAATCACTCGTTTCCTAATTGATAGTGAGGAATCCACAAGATGGGGCCACCAGCTTGGGCCATCTAGTTTGGGGCAAAATAGAGCCATGGTAAATGGACTCGTGAACACTCAGAATGAATGAATGAAGCCGCATGCGGGCCAGGTGTTGAAGCCCGGATATCACAAGCCCGTTGGCTGTCAGAACAATAGGATCCTGATGACACTTCAAAAATCATCCCGGCATAAGACCACCGACTTTTGCGAGCCCCCCAATCCCGGTTGTTAAGGGCTGCCAAAAGGAACCCTCACCATTTTGGGAGTCTGCCCAGGACAACCACCACGGTCCAATCCCTTGGACACATACCCCACTGGACCAACTGCACCAACCCATCCCGTGCGCATGTCCTCGTGGGGCTTGGCCTCCGACTCCCAGAAGCGGATGTCCTGACGGATCTGCAGCCTGGGCTTGCGGGCGCCACCAAGGTTTCCCAGAGATCGACCAAAACAGACCGTCCGCAACTTGGTCTTCTCAAAGCTGAAGGCTTTTGGGGCTGCCAGTTTGTCCAACTGTAATTTCCAGTGTTTTGGGGGTCTTGCCTGCTAAAAACCTGCGTTTCGCCTAGGTCTCTAGGGGGGGGTTTTTCTCAGACGTGCAGGATCTGCATCCCCAGCATCATCAGGGCTACCTTGCTGCTAGATACTAATGGTGTTTTGCTGTTTCAAGCGATGTTGGAATCGGCCTGTTAGGGGTCTGAGTGGGGCCAAGTGCAGTGATACGTTGCGGAACTGCTTGAATTTGCAAAAATGAATGTTTTTTGCAATTCCCCACCTGTACGGAGCAGTTACTGCGAAACATCCCCTGCATTATCGTGTTTTTGGAAATCTATTTTTAGGGTATTTGAAGGGGGTTGCTAGTATCTGCTTTTGATGGTTGATTTTGGGAAATATCAACAACTCCTGGTATTTTGGTGGCCAGCCGGCTGCATTCCCAGCATTCCCGACATCTATGGTATTTTCTGTGTTAGTCTTGAAATGTTGGATGCGAAGATACGTTGTGTGGTTGCATCCCTTGCATTTCCAGCATCCCCAGCATCTGGGACATGTTTCCTGAAAAATAGGAAAGTGCCAAGAAGGCCTTGTTGTGGCACTTTCAGACTTCCACAAAAAAGAAAAAGGATCTTAACATCCCTTGCACCCCACTGGCGTCGGCGGATCGCATTTCAATAAAATTCATTAAATTAATGCCACGTTCTGATATGTGCGAATCCGTTGCATTTGATTGAAGCAGCATCTATGTATGAGAGTTTTGGCACATTCGTGGAATCTGATTGATCTTTGTTGATGATGTTCGTAGACATAGGTCATAGACAGCTCAGTAAAATGTCCGTTTTGCTGAGCTCCAGCTTGCAAACTGTCACTTGTTCCCAGTCAAAAAAGGCCTTCCAAAATGGCCGCTTTTGCGACTTTGTTTGAAATCCATGGCAAGTCCACGGACGGTGACCTTCAGCCAGCTGTGTCTCCCAGTTGAACCTCCACAATGGTTGGATTCCTTTTGGCTTCCCTTACCAACCCCAAAAAGGGTTCGCACAAAAAGACGCACCCTCCGCTTCTCGCCAAGCTGCAGCTCCGCCTCCTTCCGGTCTGCCTCGCAGCGCACCTCGTCGAAGTGCCGGCCTCGTCATGGGCGGTACCCCTATTTTCTAGTTTTAGGGAAACCAAAAGGAAAACCGATGCCATTTTGGCGGGCCCCCAAAAAAAAACACACACAGACACACAGACACACACACACACACAGACACACAGACACACAGACACACAGACACGCACACACACACACACACACACTTAAACTCCAAATGGAGAGTGCTAATCTTTCGAGTACAACTGATGAGTCTCGAGTACAACTGATGAGTCTCGAGTGGGTGTAGGTTCGGCTTGCATTCACTTGGTTTCCGTCTAGCAGCGAACACGTTACCCGAAAGAACAAGAAGCACAAACAGCGCCGCAACCAAGGGGGGCCAAAAGGACTTTGAATCACACGAGATGCACAGGTACGTCGAGGTGATCAGCCTCGATATCACAGGACCAATGCGGCGTCTTCGTTGGATGCCGACCGCATAGGTCCCCGGCATCCCCCTGCTGAGAAACCGAAAGGGTAGTGACAGGGCATTCTGTCACTCCGCACACACACGCCCCTCAATGAGGGGCGAGGAGTCTCCTTTTCCGCAGGAAGATCACATGCTCAACCCCGTGTCCTTATCGTTGACCAAAAAATCCACCGCGGCGAGGGGAACGAGAAACAGCCCTAAACCGCTCAGAAGACGGGAACGAGAGATCACCACGTTGAGCATTACGAGTGTCGCCATAGAGGACTGAAGCGAGTTGTGAAGCAGTCGAGCGATCACCATGAGAAAACGGAGTAGCATAGGTGAACGTCTCCTCAACTGGAATGGCATCGGAATTCCGAACTTCACCAAGAGATTGATCATGCGAATGATGAGTTGTGAAGGACTCCATTCGAGACAGAATGCGCTGGTATCCCTGATGCTGCCAGTCGCGGAGGGTCCATGCCTGACCGTGCTCACCAGTGCGCCCATTGGGATCAGTCACCCGCTGCCATTCCCAAAAACAATTGTCTGGTAGATCAGGTACAGTTTCTCCGCGGTGCCATCGCTGAGGCTGTCCTGCAGTGTAGATCCGCACCCACTCCTGATCCTGCCAGACCGAGTATTCGAGCCATGGGTGCTGCTTCGAATCCTCGATGTCCATGTCGAAGTAAGAGGCAAGGCGTATCGCGGGCTCCGATCCAGCTGATAGAGGAACAGGCACCATGCACAACCATGTACAAGCAACAACCAAGCAAGGAAATGCAAGTGTGAAAACCACCCTTATTTTGTACGCTACCCCACTCGCGTGCATCTAGTCCTCATTTAGCTCGAAGATAGGTCTCGCCTTGGCTTTGCAGCTGTCGGAAGGATTAACAGGCCGGTATGGTTCGGAGACCCCAACCGTCTCCGATGGTGTGATTCCACGTGATGCACGTACAGGTTGATGAAGTTGGGAAGCGTGACGTGCGCGAGCTGTCAGTTGTTGAGAAATCCCCTCTTGGAGACGAGTCAGTTCTTCGGTAGAGAAATCCGCCGCATCCGAGGATCTAAGGATCGCTTCTAACAACTGCGGTGACATACTCAATGCCGCGGATTGCGTGGCCACGCTGTGATGATCAGGAAAAGACATAGAATCAAAGTCATGACCAGCTTGAGGGGCAGCGACTCTCCGATAGCCCTCTGTGGCCCAGTCTCTTTTGTACCACATGGTGACATTGAGCTGCTCACCGTCTTGGTCCGGGTTGGGAGCATAGAACTCCCTCCACTCTCTATACGTGTGCGGTGGAGGTGGAGCATCATGTTCTTCATGTGGAGTCCATGATCCCGGATGAAAGATCTTGACCCACTGGGCATCTGGTTGTTGAGGATCCGGACACCATTCCAGCCACGGCATGACAACGCAAACCCGGAAAGACAAATTGATAGGTGTACGGCTGCAGACAACAATTACTGAAAGAGACACAACTGCCACAGTGCAAGAAATCACTTTTGCAGCAATGCACGGCTCCGGTATCGAAGTCAATCTCCCGAATCGAATTGAACTGAACAGACTCCCCAGGAAGGCGAGGACGAGCATCAGCCACCATCCGAGTTGGAGGATGCCGATGAAGAGGTCAATCCAGCGTACATGAGGTCCGGTGCGCCCGAAGCGAAAACTGGCCGCGCAATGCTAGGGTGTGGGCGACCCAGCCGTTGGTATCCCCTGGTGACCCAGTCTCTATAATGCCAAGTATAGAAGGATGCATAAGATACCGGCTGCGAAACAGCACCTGTATTGGTGCCGCCTGTGCTATCCCTCGGCCAATACACTTCGAAGTGGTAAACCTTGCGCCATTCCCGATAGGTGGTTGAGTCATCCGGGGCTGGTCCCAAGGTGTTCTCGGCGACTGGATGCCACGGACCCGGTACATAGATCCGAATCCATTCGACACTCGTATTCGCGGGGCCATTGACGATGTCGTAGTCAAAGTAGCGAGGCAGGACCCATCGTGCTGCGCCATACACTGTACAATTGAACATATCAACCAGGCAAACCGCTCAGAGTCAAATGAGAGCGGCAAACAGCTGGAGACGGAACGCACAACACCAAGCAAGACAACCCAACATGGAATCGCATACAAAGCAAGCACAACCACGTCAATTTATCCGACATGTTGCTCAAGTATCACCCCGAATCGTTCCAAGGATCATAGAATGGTGGTGGTGACGGCTCTCGCCACGCCCCATCCGGAACCGATGAGTCCCCCGAGGAATTGTCGTCTGCATTCACGAGCATCGCGAGTCCAATGGCTGGTAAAGGAGCTCCAAGTCGTTGATACCCTCGTGTTTGCCAGTCTCGGTACTCCCACACGTGGTAGGACACATACGAACTGGGCGTGACAATGGGATCCGTTGTTGTTCCTCCAGTGCTGTCTTCGCACCAGTACACTTGGAAGCTGTCAAGAGACGGCAAGGTGACGTCCCGTGGGACGCTATGCACCGAACCCTCAAGCTGTAATATAAACCACGTAGAAAGGTGTATACGGACGATGCCGTTATAGCCGAACCCGTGTAAACGTTGTAAGGGAGAAGGAATGATAGTTACAACAGTGGTCCTGACAAATGCAGCGCAAGCGAAGTGTTTTCCACTTTCAATGCCGATCACGTATGTATGCAGTCACACATCAGATCTTGAACCTCAATTGTGTCTTGAGCCAAATGGCGATCAATGGAACTTGGGAAGCAACACCAACAAGGACCTCAGAACAGCTACCCAATTTCGGCACGGGGCCTAGAGGGTTTTAACATCCCCCATTTGGGTCGCATTGTTCATCATGCGGTCCAAACACCACAAAACGTTCCACTGGCCACGGCTTCAACTACGAAATCGTGTCGTGCATTCTTTTACTTGCTATCACTACACCGTCCATTCGTTGTGAAACATGCCGGGTTCGATTGTACGAAAAGTGAAACATTCATCCATCAATCGAAGCACACTTCCATATGCAGGTGTATACAATACACAATCGTCACGTCATTTGACCACCAACGGACTATCCAGCTGCCGCATTTGCGCATCGCGCAGCTGTCATCCATAAATGGGTTGGCCACAAAAGTCCACCAGAGGGGCCTGCTCGTGATCGGTCTGCATATTTCCGGCAAAGAAACATCGGTGAGTAATCAATGCAAATCATAGCCATTCCAGATACCATGGACAATGCATAAATAATGAAAAGATATCATCTATAAGGTAATAGTTCCATCCATGAATATCCAGAGCGTCATAGTCATCGGAATATGTAACCATGTACACATCCAGTCATCTTGGACACATGAATATAAATCATGACATAAAGTCGTTCCACCGCAATAGTGTCGATGTGACGCAAGTAACAGATGGGGACTGACCCACATCGTACCGCAATCAGCATCTTCACGAAGCATACCTGTCCCCAATGGACAGCCTATGGGTACGTCGACGGAACTCCTCGTCCAAGTTCTTCTGGGCTTCTCGTGCCCGGACACACTTCTTGTTGTGATCCTCTGGCAACCAGTGCCCTTTCCGAAGGCACCAATCCAGCAGGGGTGTGTCGCACTTGTTCGGGTCGATGGCCGAGATGATGGCGCTCACGTTGACCGTGTAACCATTCTTGCCAAGGTTCAGGCCATCCCTCACGAATGATATATACTTACAGTTGAAAGCTAGTGCAAAACATCTGAAAATAATATCACCCACCGGGTGCACTCGGTCCTTGACCAGGAGCTTCATTTCTTCCTTGGTGACATCGAGGATTCTCGCTGCAATCCACAGCTTGTAGAATGTGTAAAGTCCCTCGCATTTGCACACCATCATACGAATATAATCTTCACGCTCCTCAACCGATCGGAAGGATCTCGTCCGAACATTCTCCGACTGAGAAATTTTCTTCGCTGTTGATGGTAAGAGTATACCTTCCTGATCCTGATCGGTGATGTTGGGGTACCTCTTGAAGTCATTGTGATAAGGGCAGCCCGGCCTCCCTTCGAGTCCGGCATTCATTGTTCTCTCCTCACCACCTTCAAACATCCCCCACATCTTGGACAGCTGGAGTGCGATAAATCCTGCCATGTACTGAGCTTCACGCGGCTCGTCAAGGCAGATCGCCATCCGTTGGGAACTTATAATGTCCCGTGACGCCAGATCAGTGTCGCGGTAATGCCAACCGCTGTCTTCTTCTTCTGACGCATAGCCGGATGTATATCCTTGCGTGTCCATGTCGTCATCTTCTCCCGGAACTTCCTCCGCTTCGTCTTCATCCTCCTGTGCTGCCGCATCGTGGTTAGCTTCTTCCTGTGCACGCCTGGCATCTCCAGAGACGTTGGGGTTTTGGTTGTCCTCCTCGTCATCGGATTTGATGTGAATGTAGTATCTTCCGATGGAGATCAGTTGTGCCTCGCACTCCAGGCATAAGCAGAAGCAGGTGGGGATCGCGGTCGCACATGATGGACATATCCGGCACCTCAGTCCTTCCCATGTCTCATCATTCAGGATGACGACTTTGCTGACTTCGTCCCGGACCTCGTTGACCTGTGCGTTGAACTCCTCCATCTTGTTGTTTCGATAGAGTTCGCAGGCACGATTAACCATGTCAACGATGTAGTGCAGATTATCGGCACCTGTCTCAGTCTCCGGCATCCTCTCGCTGATCTTTGCGACGTTCTGGAGGAACATCGCAGCCGACTCTTGGGAAGAGTTGACAAAGCCAGGGCAGATCTCGTTCTCCACACACTTCGAGTACGCCCTCTTGATGTCAGCGTACTCCAGGCGCTTCCCTCCGTTGCTTTTGCCAATCCAAATGGACTTGACCTCATAGAACGGGATCACGTCAAAGACCATGAAAGTCCCATTAGCCGCGACTCCAGCCCCATACCGCGCGAGGGTTGCACTGGGAATGTAGATGATCGCAATCGGATCCCCTCTCCTCACGTTCCGCAGCGTCGTCTTCGTCGCCACGTTCATCTCATCCCATGGAGCAAACGCCCCGAAGTGCAGTGCTAGCCTGTTGCCGCCATCGATTCCGCCGGGGACTAACCCACAGCGTACGATGCTTGGCAGATTTTCCACATACGTCACATGGAATGCTCCTCCGAGAGAATCACCCATTCTTGCGGAATACCTATTCGCCAGTGCGGATGAGCTCATGAATCCAAAATCACTGTGACCAGTTGTGACTCGGATGCACCAAGGTCTGTACCATCCATCGCATCTGTTGAACATCCTGTCGATGTCGTCCCGAACCATGCCGGCTTTGGCCATTTCTTCCCTGGCCGCCCTGGTGTCATTCGGGTTCATGATGCTTGGAAACCTTGCTGCCAGAACCTGGAATCTCGATTTTCTGCTTCCGGACTCCTGCCACTTGATCACCTCCATGATGCCCATGTATCGTTTCGCTCTCGTGGTGTATGGTGGGAATATGTCGTTGTTCCGGTCGTCAATGACTGCATCAATGTCAACCCATCCACCCTCGTCGCACCTGAAAGCACTTCCTCGGCAGCTGCCGATCTTGTGTCGAAGGACTCTGCATAGGTCGTGTGATAGCTGGTTTGCTTGGTCCCTTGTAGCAAATACCGAGCGATCATCACCAATCCTGCATAGTGGAGCACCGTCGAAAGGAGCGACGCAGAAGTTGACACTCTTGCCAAGTTGCATCACGTCCACCTGCTCAAGGATTGCACCTTTGGGAAAGTAATTGGGGTCAACGATGGACGCATACGCCCATGGCAAGTGCACATCACTCACATCGCCAAACTTCGGGATGTAGCACGGGATGGTGTCGCATCCCATCTCAAGCGTCTTCTTGAACGTCCTGCTGTCCCCGCACGGGTTGTAGGTGAGGTCGACGCCACCACATTGTAGCTCTCCTCCCTCAGCCGTGTCAGCCATCTCCACCAAGTTGATGGTATAGCTATACATCTCAATTGTTTCTTTCCCTGCTTGTCCTCCTCTCTTTCTTTCCTTGGACGTTGATGAGGACGGCTCCTCCGTATCCCCCATGTCTTCATCTGATGAAACAGGGTCACTGCTGAGTAGCTCACGGAGCACCTTCATCGCCTTCTCATTTCCAGCAGCCTCCTCAATGTCCTTGCAGTCGCCGTCGTGGGCCAGGTTCGCGCATTTCCTACAGATTCCCATTCTCCCATGCACTTCTCCATTGACTCCAGGAATCCTAGTGCCGCTCTCCGCCCGTCGATCACTCGCTGCTTCTTATCTTCCTTCTCAGCATTGGGCTGAGAACTTCGACTCGGGTCTGGTGCTTGACCAAGACCCTCATCTTCGCCCTCCGTGGCCTTTCTCTTGGACCCTTGTGCAGCAGGCTCGGTTATCAGGGATCGCGGGTGTCTGGGCTTGGCCTTGTTCATGATGTCCAGCACTTCTTTCGTTGGCGCCCCGAGTTGAGCGGAAGGTTTGTTCCGCTTTCGGTTCTGGCCCGTCGTGTGGGTCACGTTCCCGGCGAGGTGTCGTACGATTGACTGCTCGAACTCCCTCTTGATCTTCCATACATCCTTCCACAGCGGTAGTTCGTGCTGGAAGTACGACATCACCTCAAAGAACCCCAATACCATCTCGACGACGTCTCCCAAGGATTCCTCGTTTGAAGTTTGTCCCAGGAGTTCATACATCGTCCCTTGGTCGAGCACGCTCTTGATCCAGGAGGAATAGGCCACGTTGCCGAGATCCTTGTCTATCATGAAGATGGACATTCTCTCCTCGACTCCCTCGGAATTCTTGCACACGATCACATCCCGGGATGCACACAATTGCTTCCCGTGACCGTTGTTGTAGAACTGCGCTGCTTGATCCACTGTCATGCTCACGAAGCCCACGTGGGAAAGCTCCTTCTTCAGTTTAGAATACGCGAGCTCCCGTATAATCGTGATCATGGCCTGGGTGTTGTTGACGTCCACCATGAGGTTTTGAAGGTCAGGGATTGCAACCACGCATTCCGCGAAGAGGCGCGTGTACAGCTTCTTCCCTTCGATAGACCTCGCAATACCGTTCGTGTCCGCATTCCAGTTCGCGCAACAGTTCACGCAAGAAGTGGGATTGAACTTCGAGTTCGGTCCGAGCACCTTCGACTTGCTCATCTGCATCTCTTTAGCGCAAAGTTCGCAGATAAGCTTGCTGAGCTCCGTGACCGTATACCATCGAAGACGTGGATCACCGACATCGGCTTTTCCAAAAGCATCCTGTTCGCCGTGTCCTTCATCTTGCTGTTCTTGTTTCCTCTTCGATTGTGCAGTGAAGGTCGGCTTGTACTCGAACTTCACCTTCGACTCCTCCATGTTCTTCGGGATGTTGAATCGAAGGTCGGGCTCGTTTATGCACGTCTCCTCCAGTTCACGCACAAACGCGTTGCTTGGTGCTACCGCATCGATGGATTTCTCAATCAGCAGTCGCTTCAGGAGGAAATGTTGCAAGTTCGAGCTCCCAGGGATCTTGTAGTTCTTTCCTGTGAGCGCATGGACCACGCGCCACAGGCGATCGTTCTCGGTCACCAGCGCGCCTGCCGCCTTGCAGATCTCGCTAACCTTGTTGGCGATCGTCCCCAAGTCCCCTCTTCCACCATGGAAAGCAACATCGCGATTCACGCACACCACGACCAGGCCCTTGCATGTGTTGACGAGGTCAGATATCGCCTTCTGCAGGGAGTCGATGATGGGGTTGGCGGTCACCTGCCATCCGCATCCTCTCATGCACACCCAATCATATAGCGACATCCAGATGTGCACCGACATTGGTGAGTCATCCATGTCTCGCCTCCGCCGTTCAGCGATGAGCTTATCCAGCTTCTGCAATCGGGAGATGATATTCAACGTGTCGTTGGGTGAGGAGACTTGCTCACTCGACCCATAGTATGATCTCTCCTCGATGTTTGTCCATCCCTGTTCGTTGACCATCATCTGGAAGGTCTTCGTGCTCCCTTTCGAGTTGACGGCCCTCAGGGGCCAATCCAGGACCAAGAAGCTCTTCTTGTGGATCATCATGTCGCGAATCGTCGCCTCGCCAATGGGGCTCCTCTTCTGCCTATTGATAATCCGGTTCAACTGTCCAGGTGCGTTGTCCGGGTTCTTCTCCGCCTGAATCAACGCGTTGATGGCTTTGGCGCCCGGAAGGCGTCCAGTAATCAGGCATCCTGTTTGAGCACACAAGAAAGCATATAGCTGTAGCCATGCCGCATTTCCCTTCCCAACATAGGATAGAATAATCTTCTCCGCGCTGGTCTTCTCCTCGAAGTGCAATAGCGAAGAGGTCAGGCATCTCAGCATACACTCCCAATATGTTGCGTTCTTGCCTTCTGCAAGACACGGCCCAAATACAGTTTGTATGATTGGGTACCCTGTATTGTTGTCTATGTTGAATTTCACATTGACAGTCGCGCCGCCCAAAGTAATACCCCCTTCGAATGAAGTGTAGGTATCATGTCCAGCAGTTGGGTTGATAATTACCCATCTGTCGTCGTCACCGCCAGAGTTCATTCGGAAAATGGAGTCGATGATCTCGTTGTCGATCTTGACAGCATCGCTGGCTTGCGACCCCCCACTTGGAGCTCCCGGCTGGGGGACTGACCCACCAGCGGTTTGACTCCTTTGTCCGGAGCTTGATGCCGACTTCTGCTGTCGCTCCGTCTTCCGCGGCGGCTCCGTCTTCGATGAGCCCATCACCCACCATGTCGGCTCTTCCCCAACCACGAAATCCTCGGGGTACTTCTCCAGTTCCCTCTCGATTTCATGAATCGTGCAGTATTTATTCTGGAAGAATTCGATCATGACGTCCTTCTCGGCCTTCTTCTCGATCTCCTTCATCCAGCTTACCCACTTGCGCCGATCTTGGTTCTCAGCGGCCCTGTCAGCCGCGTGCGGTGCCAAACTGATGGAGTTGATGTTCATCGCAGGCAGCTTCGACTCATAGATCATATCGATGCACCATAGGAAATCCCTGGCGTACTCGATCTCCCGGTAGAGATCGTTCAGCTCCCTTTTGTCTGGACGGAAATAAGCTGTGTACGACTGATCTTTGGAGTCCTTCTCACCGAGCAATGGCTGCAATCTCCTCATGATGAACGAGACGCACATGAGCGAATTGACCGCTCCGATGCACGCGTCAGAGATGTCACTGGGGGTTGACCCACAGATCATCCAGCGCAATAGGTTGTTCTGGCTGGCATTCTCATCCCTCCTCAGTGCATATGCGAGGTTCTTCATCGATGCCTGCAGCTCATTCTGGTAGACCAACCCAAGGTCCCAATTCTTCTGGTAGTCGTCCTTGGAACCACGACCGTAGGAGTCGATCTTGGGAGCCTTGATCACGCTCAACGTGAACACTTTCCCCCAGTTTCGATCCCTGTATCTTTGCGATTCTCCGATCGTGCCTCTCAAACTCTGCAGTCGTCTGGAACTCCTCGGAGCTCCTCCACCTTCTCGATGACGATGCCCTAGATGACTCGTCGCTGATGAATTCTTTGTACACCTCCCCAACCGGGGTGTCCTGGTGGAATGCTGCTTTGAACGACCGTTCATCGTTGTCCTCGGCCACGCCTAATGCGAGATCCCAGATGTTCGCGATTGATCTCAACATATCCGCCCCTTCTATGCAATACTTGGTTACGTCGAGCAACTCGGGGTTCTTCGCCAGCATCGTTGCCTCACCGCAAAGTTGGTTCAGCGCCGACACGATCTTCTTTCCCTTGCTGCAGAATTCCCTCCATCCAAGCATACATTCGTCGGCAGAAAGCTGTCCGAAAACTTTGCTGATGAACTCTAAGGCAACCCTCATAGACTGCCCTTCACCTTTCATCATCCCGCGGCCCTTGGCAGAATAGTACGCAGAGTATGCATAAATAGCGGGGACGCCTATGTCCTCGATCCACTTCACGCACATACCCAGGTCGCTGCTCATCTCCATCCTCTTGGGTATCCTCTTGCCTTCCTCGATGGCGTTCTTCACCAAATTTCCCAAGAAGATTGCTGCTTGCCTAGATTTCCCGACAGGCACGCAGAAGAACTCATTCGTGTTGACGACATTCGGATTGGCAGTCATCTTGATGATATTCTCCAGACCCAGGAAAACCCAAAATAAGCGGCTGCAAATGAAGCCACGGAATTGTCCCAATACGATCCCAGTTTCAGATTGAGGTGATGAACTCGTCCAACTCCTCCTTGAAGCTTGGGGTTCGGGACTGACCCAGTTCCCCGTGTGCACCAGAGGTTCGGGACTGACCCAGCACCTCGGTTGTGCAGTTGGGGCGGTGCAAATTTCTCTCGCAGTAGCTTGGTGCTTCCGCGATCTCCCTCGCGTAATGCAAGCAAGAGCGAGTTTCAATGGTGCTGGCTTGAGGCACCTTGCTCGAGCACGAAAACGGCGAAGGATCACACCCACAATTATTGACGTGTACAACTGGGTTTCTTTGGTTTCACGACCGGCACAAGGTCCATGTTCATGGTTTCCATTGCATTTCTTAGACAACGAGCCACCAAGTTCAAAGTTCCATGATACGACTCTCCATGGTTTCTTGATTGGCATGGGTTCTTTGCATATCTTTGCCATAGCGACACCCATCAAACTCGTGACTAGTCCCATCATGCACAACCTCATGCAGTCTCTCATCTTTCCAATAATCACAACTTCCAGGCAACTCAAACAAAATCGCAGCTCGTTTTGTCATGGCATGCCGTTTAATTTCAACGAACCGTTCAAATAATCTCCAAAATTCTCTTTGTTTGGCCTCGATTTTCTCTGCGGTGTCAATGCCGCGAGTCTTGTTGAGGCGTGCCCATGATGATCCCCCCGTGCAAGGCCCGGCGAAGAACAACAAATCGGAAGGTTTGGTAAGCACATGTCTGGCGATTCTCCCCCCGTACTCGCTCAGTAAGTCATCAACCAGAGTTATGGTGACAACCTGCGGCCCGTCATGGCGGGCAAGAGCAGTGAACCAGTTACGTGGTTCGGAACATGCCATCAGCACGATAGGCCGAGCCAAGTCAACACTGTAAAGAGTGACGACTGTGCGAGTTCTCATACCAGGAAGCGAGACATGCACAGGAGCGCGAAGCACACCACCGTCGTGTTTAACCATCGCGAGTTCGATACCCGGCGCTAACTGTGGCTTGTGCTTCACCGCAATGCGATACGGAACAAAACAACGACCAGGGACAAGCTGCTCGTGATTGATATGCAGACAACGCATGAGCAACTTCAATCGGAGCAACGTTTCCAATGCAAGGTCGTTAACACACTTCAACTCTATGCGCTCGTTCGACAGTTCTTCAACAAATGCGGCCAGCACGGACTGCATGTCAACATCCCCGGACCCGACGTGAATTGGTCGTGGTCGTGTAGACCGTTCCCGCGCCGGTGCAGCGACCGGTACGGGATGAAACTGCCAAACTGCGCGTTCAACCCAACCATCAATTCGCACACATTGTAGCCCCGGGTCAACTCTATCCTAAACTTTGAGCCATGACCCATTCTTCAGAAACCAAGTGGAACGAAGCCACTTGCTCCCAAACGGTGTCATAACCGCGAGTGGAGGTTTCACACGCATCAATCTGGGTCCCTTGGCAACAACAACCGGATCATGTCCTTCCTGCTCATGCAATCCCTCTTTGGGTGTTAATCCAGACCACCATAGGTGTGTGTACGGAAATGTTGGAACTCCGTCAACTGTCCCCGAAGCAGTCTGCATGGTCCCCTTTATCGGATCACACGTAGGTGTGAGCGCCTTGAGGGTATCCAGGTCAGACAGCAAGCTCGGGTCGAGTAGACCAATCTGCAAACATGCATGTTTCCATTTGCGCCCATCATTGAACGCCTTGGTGTAAATGTCGGCCGCCATCCTGTCGGTGACCTCATACGCCAAGTACATGTAATCACGTGTGAACATCTCATGCATCCACGAAATGCTAACACCATGGCTTCTCTCAAGGTGGCGCATCGTGGGGTTTCTCCCCGATCGCACAACACCGATCATAGCCTTGTTATCGTCATAGAACACAAAGTTCGGTGACTTCTTGAGAATCCGCTCTAACAACTTGAGAGCGGGCATACCCATCGATCTCATGGCAACATCGGCCGCAACTATTTCGGCCTCGGGAGTGGAGTGACTCACACAACCCTGTCTTTTAGAGCTGCCAGACAACGGAAACCGGGTATTAGGCCCTTGTATATTCAAGTGTCCACCAGAGGTGGAACGTAGCGAGTCAACGCATCCTGCAAAGTCAGCGTCCGCATACAAGGCCAAGTGCAAATCATCCATAGGGTCTCCAACCCAACCGACCATGCGCCAATGTTTAGTATGATGCACATAGCACATCAAATGATGCAAACCCCGATCATCGGAGTCAGTCCACCTATGCACATTCCGTGCCAGGCGATTCACTTGCCGCAACAAATCGAAGCGAGCAATCCGCGCACCGTACAGCCACTTCATCAGTACGCTAGCGGCATGCGGAGCAAGGTGTCCACGCAACTCAGGAGTCCCTCCCCGTTGGTCCGGCACTGTGGCAGAACCGTTGGTGGGCACAAGATTGTTACACCAATTGCACACGACTGACGGCCCCTCTCTGGCAGGCTTCCGTGAGACGTGATTCTTTGTTTCTTCATGCAACTCAGGAGTGACAACCTTATTCAACTTTACGTCGCCCGCCACTTCAAGATAGCGGTCGACACAGGAACGTAGGAACTGTTCCATGTCATAGGTCACCGTTGTTACTCGGTGTCCGTTCCCGAGAGTGACGTTTCCCTTGCTTTGATTGCAACCAAGGTACATGTCAAGTCCAGTCTCGGGCTCAATCTTCAAACGTGTACGCAACATGCTCCACCCTTGGGCAAGGTTCTTCTGCGGCCCTGCCATTTTGAAGTCGTCGACATACACAACCAGAACAAGCTGGAGCTTTTCATGAATGTACACTGAAGGCCATTCTTCGCCGATGGGCTCAAAACCAACGGCACGCACCGACTCATCGCAGTGCTGCTCCCAAAATGTTCCCGCATCTGGGTGTCCGTACAGCGCCTTCCTCAACGGGACGACTGGTCTTCTGTACTTATCCCATTTGCATTCACTTGGCACAGCCTCCGGTGGCAATTCAATCCAACACGGCGTGCCTCTCAAGGTGGCCTGTATGTACGCCTGAACAGCGTCGGCCATCTGCACGTCCCAGCCATCATGACAACCCAGAAAATCCGCCCAACGCGAGGCTTCAAATGAAGCAGGAGAGTTCCCCAAATCCTGAAACATCGCAGCCTCAAAGCTTTGGTTCTTCACTTGGTTCCCCAGCAACACGCCTCTACCCTTGAACTTCCTCTTAGGACAGGCAACTGTGAGTGCTTTTCAACGCAAATGCCGTGTGCGCGAGCCATGTGTATCTCTTCACCTTTAGCTTTTGCCTCCTTGGCTACAGCGTCATATTCACGTACTCCCGACCATTCTTTCTTCATCGATGCCAACGCATCAGGGTTAGTCAACATCTCTTTCCGGCCTACCGGCCTGGATACTAAAGCGTCGAAGAATCGTACAACTTTCGCAGCTTTCTCTCTGTGCTGTATTCGCTCAGAAGTCACGCACGGCATCGATGGGTACTTCTTGGCTTCACCGTCTTCGCCTATCGCAGGCATTGCGAGTGGCACTTTTCCAGACACTATCTCAGCAGACTCCTCCCATTCATACCAGGTGAGGTCCGTCGATTCGTCGACCGATGGATCCGTCCCCGATGCTGTCTCAGCTTCGTCTTTATGACTCTCCATGACTGATGCAACCGCCTTCGTCCTGTTTGGAGTCGACTTTGATCGCTCCTCAGACTTGAACTTCCAGGCATAAATTACTACCAGACACTCAAATTCTTTCTCAAGCTGAACGTTTCGTCTCAAGACGTCTTGGGATTGTTTGGAATCCATGAGAACAACCACCCCGTCGACAGGATTAACAACAATCCTGACCCATTCAAGCTCAGCCAAGTGCTTCCCATCCATTGGGTTCTTGATCTTTGATAAGTTCTTCCGCAATCCCCAATTGTACTGCCATTCTACTCCACCCCAGCGGTTCCGAAGCATCGCTCGAATTCTCTTACCACCGGGCATCTGTAATGTCCGTGCCTCTGCCGGCGCGGAAATCTCAGACTCCTTACCCGTGGGATCTTCTTCTTTCCTTTTGCCACCGCCCTTCACCTCGGCCTTCTCTTCCTTGGTGTAATATTTACTCATCATCTTCCATTCTTCAGGAGTGAACTCCGGAGGTCTCGATGTCTTCATTAGCCTGAATCCGTCCTTCCCGACAGGATACGGTCTTCCGGCCTTGTCGATTTTAACCTCCTTGCCATCGTCGTTGACATACGTGATGCCATCCCCGGGTAGCCCAACTGACACGTGTGGAAGGTCGGACTTCGCAACCTTCTCATCGCCCTTGGAGTGTCCATCTCCTTTCCCTTTTGAAGAGCTCGGTCTAGCATCTTCTTCTCCTGCATGATCCCCCCGATCTCCGGCGATTACCTCCGGGCCATCGTCGAGCAGTAGACCAGCGATCTGATCAACCTCGTCATCAAGCAGTCGCTTCTCGTCACTCTGCAGCAATTCAGGCTCGTAGTCCTCATCTTCGATCAGGCGGTCACGCGCATCCAGACCGATTGCATCGATAGACATCTCTATTCCTTCCAAAGTCTCGTTGGCAACCTTGTACTTCTGTTGTATCGGGAATGTCAGAGGAGATTTCAGAATCATCCTCTCCGTCTGATGTGGCATTCTCAACCGAGGTGGAACCTTTGCCTTCTTGATGTTCAGCTCTGCACCCGCAAATGCAGTGAGTGCCCAAGCACGATACTTGTTTGCCCAATGCATACCGGTACTCAACACATATCCAGCAAATATACCAGTTTCCCCTCTCGGCTCGAACTTCTCCCTCTTTCCCCCCCGTGCTTCACTCGGCTTGAAGTCCACTAGCGCACCGAAAGGTATCTTCTCGCCCTTGAACTCCTCGCCATGCAGCCTCATCCATGCACTCGATCCGTTCACCTCTTCGATGTTCATGAGATGGCACAGAGTGGTGATGGCCTGCACCCAATAACACGTGGGTAGACCGGCATGTACTTGACAAGCCGAAGTCTGGTCAATGATGAATTGATTTGTTCTTTCAGCAAGGGAATTGTTCTGCGGCCGTCCAGGCAGCGATAGGTCGTGGTTCAGCTTCAGCTCCACGCACGCATTGATCAGTTCCGGGCCGTCATCCGAATATACCTGCTTGATTTTCCTCCTTCCGCAGAAGTGCTTGATAGCCCTGACGACTGAGTCAGTGTCTCTTCTCGCGGTGGGATAAGCCATGATAATTCCGGTATATATGTCCCGGATGATGAGCGCATACCTGCCTTCCACTTCATGATCTCCTGATGCCGTCACAAAGTCGAAAGTCACCAGGTCACCGAACGTCTTCACTTCTCTTTTGAATGCTCCCGTTCGTGATCTGAAGTGTCTCATCTTTGCCTTGACGCATGATTCGCAGAAGGGATTCCGGTATCTGTGTGTAAGCAAATGAGCTATGGAATTGGCGTCCTTCTTGAGGACTCCCACTTTCCTCTTTATTGATGATCCTTCGTACACGTCTTCTTCGATTCCGGCATCTGGATCATCTTCATCAACCTCTTCCTCGTGAGCTTCGGCATCACCATGTCGATGCGGGACTGACCCAACATCTACAGGTATTTCCTCAGCCACGGGAGGCGGACGTACCGGACCGGCTCCTACGGGTGGCCCGAAGTCGAATGCCCCGTCGTGGTGTTCGCCCTCGGCCTCTGCGGACTCACCGACAGCGGCGGGTGTGACGTCGTTCTCATCGTCACCTCCCTGATCTGCCTCGTCGTTCGTTACCATTGCCAATACTTCCGAAAAGTGCTCCTTGAGGTCGTCTATCGTAGGGCGATGCCTGTTACTCCGAAGTTTGCCATCACTCACTAGGTACGGGATGTCGTCCTTGACCTGCAAGTGCACGAATCCCTGCTTTGGCGTAACCATGAAAGGTAGTTTACCAGGCATCCAGTGAAATGCATTACCCATCTTCATGCATCTCCTCCCCACTGACAATACCGTGGGTGTCTCATCCAATACATGCGGCTCGACAGTCTCGTCCAACTCGTCCACGACTATCTTGGCCACATCAGATGTGGAAGTGGAACCATTCGCGGTCTGGAACACGATCTCGTCGTCATCTCTCACGATGTCGACACCCAGGCTCTTCGCCTTGGCTCTTCCGATGAGATCATGACCACATCCGGTGTCCATTAACCATTTCACCCGTTTGCTGATGCACGTTGACATGGCGAAACGTTCTTCGGCATACCATGCTGTTTCTTCCAGTCGACAGCCGATTCCTTGATCTCGTCCTTGTTCCGATCATACTCGAACATTATGCTGCTCTCCTTGGTCACCGGGAAGTAGTGCTTCTTATATACATCATCCACCACTTCTCTCAGTATCTTCGCACGTATCAATGATCGTTTGGTAGGCTGATAATTCACGATGATCACTGCTTTTGAACTTCTTCTCGTCGACGTACACGTACTGATAAGGCTCATTCTCATTGTCCTCATAACCGTACCATTCCCCTTTTCGTTCCCATTGCCTTCTCTCGTCTTCGAGGTAGGTGATCTCCCCGTTCTCGTCGACGTCGAGCACTTCCTTGAACCACACCATTTTCTCGGGGATCTCGGACTCGCCAGACCATCTCGATGATTCGCTCATCGCGTCGTCATCGTGCTCGTGGTAGATAGTCTCGGCTTCGTCAGGTTCGACATGATCAACGTCCTTCTTGAAGCTTACCTTCCCCGCAGGAGCCGATTGCTTCAGGACTATCGCGGGCATTGCGATGGCCCTCCTCGCAATGGCTGGCGCTGCGGCTTTGGCGGCAGCCTTCGACTTGGCTTGTGTCTTGTCATTTGACGTTGCTGGAGCTGAATTGTTCTTGATGAGCTCATGCCTATACTTGCAAGCGCTCCCCCTATCGCACTTCCCCTTCTGAAACGCGAAGCATGCTCCATCATCCCTCTTTGGTGACGATGATCTGGACTTGGATTTGCCCTTTCCTTTCCCCTTGGACATACTCTCCAACTTGTGCTCCGTCTTCGTGCTGTGGGAAAAAGTGCATTCATTCCCTTTCACGCACCCCTTCGCCGATTTGAAGTGGTACCAGCAGGGGTTATCCTTGCTTCCGCCCGGACTCTTGCCTCTGTAGCTGGCACCGTCGGACTTGCCGTTCTTGCCAGCGTGGCCCTTTGCCTTGGCTTTTGGGAGCACAGGAGCGGCATCAGGTCCACCGGGTTTCCCCTTTCTGCCCTTGCCACCCTGGTTCTCCTGTTTGCCAGTTGCTGGAGCCGCATCCTTCCCGCCTGACTTCATCATCGACTTGAACGATTTCTCCTTCATGTCGAGCATCAGGTCTTCCCGATCTGCCTTGATCTGATAGTCGATCAACGCCAATAAGAATTCATACGTCTTTTGAGGATGCTTGTCCGGTAGTCTATGGTAGGCGTTGAGGCCGAACTCCATCTTCTTGCTCCCTTTGATCTTCCTGTAAAGTATATCTCTGAGAGCCAGTTTACTGGGCCTGTCCTCGCTCCTCATCTTCAGCAGCAAATCATACCATTTGTTCCTGAACATAACCAAGTTCTTGTCGCCAGGAAAGTCAAGGTTGAATAGGTGCTCGATGTGGTAGACAAGGTCCGTTCTATCGGATGTCCTGAATGATTGCATAACCAATGCCACCAACTCTCGTCCCTTCACGATCACCCCTTGTTGATGTCGTAGTTCAGAGTGTCGTGTACCATCGAGATATACGTCTTTGGCTCGGTGCTTGCTTCAGCATGTTCTGCATACCCATGGCCATTTTGTATCTATCGTAGCAAATCTGTCGCCACCTGAATCGCTAAGCATATCCAGGTCTGGGTTCAACCCAAGAGCCTGCTCCAACCATTTCGTCCATGCATCGGTATCTGGATCTGCACATGCGCTCAGAACATTCATCAGCAGTTGCATCTTCCAGCTATCGAGTTGATGGATCTTTGGCCAAGCCGGAATAGATACCCTTTCGGCCTCCTTCCTCGAGATCCTCGGTCGATCATTCTTGATCTCTCGGTTATCTCTCGATCTCCTTCGTCTCCTCCGTGTCCGATCGTCGTCTTCCTCTTCTTCTTCTTCTTCGTCTTCTTCATCTCCTTCGTCGTCGTCATCCTCATCCTCATCATCGGGTGGATCATCCGGAGGTCCTCCTCCGCCACCAGCGAGGCTCCCTGCCCATTCCTATTGGGCGGGAATCCACCGTAATCCAATGGGGGCGTAGTACCGTTGTTTCCCCCTCCATCACCGCCACCATTCGCAGTAGTGGATTGTGGGACATGTCCGACAACTCCTTGCATCTGGGATAGGTGTACATCGATCATTGGATCGGAAAGAGGATCGAACCTGGCATCAGCGACGAATTAGGGATCTGAATTGAAGACGATGACGGGACTGACCCAGCCACCTTCTTGTCTACCCTAGTTGAATTAGCTTGGGTTCCTCCCTCAGCGCGTTTCACTACTGCTCGTTCACGATGTCCATCTTTGCTGTTAGAGGCTTCCTGTGTCTCCAGCTTCTTGTGTGCGCGTAGTTCCTCGTTGTCAGCATCGAGTTGGCGTACAAAACTCTCTTCTTGCTTGAGCGTCGCCTCTCTTTCCTTCAGTCGTTTCTGAAGCTCATGCATCTCCTCGAGGTACTCATCGTACATTCCCTTAGCTGTCAATCTCCAGTACTCAGCCTCCTTCGACTTCTCGTCCATCGTGCACCGTTCCTCTTGTTTCTCTTCTTTGACCTGGGCTAACTCCAAGATCGCATCCTGACGATGACCACCTTCAATAGCAATCATCTGGTCCTTCATCGACACGTCGTACTCATACTGTTTGACGATCTCTTCTTTTTCGCGAAGCAAGCAATCTGCTCTCTTCGATTCCTGTTCCGCAAATACTGTAATGTCATTCAGCCTCGTCATCAGCTGTTCCCTGGAGTCCTCCAAAGAGTACGTCTCGGGGCGCTTGACGAGTGCATGCTCCAACTGTGATTTCAGACTTTGGACCATCTCCTCCTCGTTGAACTTCTCGATAGATGTAGAAGATTCTATGCCTCTGATCTGTTGCTGATAAGCTGATTTCTGTTGTGAAGCCTCACGGTGTATCTGATTTGCACGTATAGCTGATTCCTGCGCGGCCGACTTCTCGCTTGCCATGTAGGATTTCATCAATGCAATCTCCCGCTTCTGCTCCATGATAGTTCCTTCAGCTTGCCTCATCTGTTGCATTATAATATTCGACTCCATGTCTTTCTTATCCCCGTACTGAAATGCGTTCATTTCCACCTTGCGCATCTGTTGGGCTTCTTCCTCAAACTTGCGCCATGCCTCAGCCATGTGGTGTTGGTGGTGACTCACTAGATGTCCCGACTGCTTGCTGGCAATCTCGCATCGTCTTTCCAGCTCCTGGATCCGGATGGTGCTTCCATAGTCTTATTGGTTAAGATTCGCCATTGCTGCCGACATTTCATCAAGTGTCTTCTGATATTCCCCGATCTCCACCTCCATCTTATTCTTCTCTTTGATCACGGCGCGAAAATCTGCACTGGTGGGTGATTTTGACCTCCACCCTTCGATGTCGATCTCACGCCCTTCTGCGACGTCCGTGGTGTCGCAGGCGAAGATGATGATCTTCTCGGTGGGGATTCTCTTTTCTTCGACTCCTGATGAACTTCGATCTGCTTCCATGATCTTGTGGGAGTAGATATGTCGCTGAA